>JAPYZL010018250.1:0-20063 GCA_030522825.1 Platygaster orseoliae
TAACAGCTGATGTGCAATCAGTTTAAATTGGTTATATTGGTTTGATTTTTGCGCGCTCGCTGCTGTGTGCGAATATTAGCGCCTCTATCGGAATCCCGGTCACAACGGAAATACCGTTGTGGCGAACGATTCTCCAATCAGCGTAGACGATTGAGGCACGAATGGCGGACCGCTCGAAAGTGCAAAAGCGATTGAGTGATTCCGTTTAAACACGAGTCAACATTGGTTGCGCGGCCATGACACTCGAATGTGCTAAAACTTCAAGTAAAAGATTGCTGTCTCCGACTTTGACTGAAAACCCGTCAAAGTCATTCGACCGAATTACCTGATTCATTAACTCTCAAGATGCATTTTGAATGAAAATACTTTATAATATGTATAACAAATAAAATTTCGTTAATTGATGAAGTAGCTTAAAAATCATAATGTGTTCTTATCAAAAGTATTCAAGTTAGTTGTATTTCACAAGTTCAAAAAAAAGAAATAAATAAATGATTTTGGAATTTTCAAAATGTTTGTCATTCATAATGACATTTCATTTTATCTTAATTTTTTTAGCATACTTCTCTATTTCATTTTAAAAATGAATTATTTTTTATCGTTGTCATCAGATCAGTTGTGGATACTTTAATTTTAGTGCTGATCATGAAAGAAATTGGATTGAAATTGACGACAAAAAATTCATGTCTATAATAATAAATAAAAGTTGAAAAAAATTTGGAAATAAGATAGTCGTATAAATAAATTCATATGAATACTTATAATGGAAGAAAAAATGTCATTCTCATGATTAGCGAGTTAATATATTTAAATAATCACAAGCATGTAAAATAAATAGAATTATCGATGTGTAAAACGTAGCTTGAAAAATCAAATTGTAGTTTTCGAGCAAATTCGTCTAAATTGTTAGTCTATACACGCCATAAAAAAAAATTAAATAAAGTAATATTAAAATACCAACCCAACAGTTGAAAACTTTATTTGTAGTGAATTGTAATGAAAATTGTTTTGTAAATTTTATATTCACAAAAATTTGATTTTGAAATTACGATATTCTATTTTACTAGTATAAATATTTCATATTATCCTTATTTTTCAACTTATTTTCCATTTCAAAGTATGAATACATTTTATAACATTCTATTTTAAAGAAATATTCCTTTGAATTGAATATAATGTAATCATAATTTTTACGATAATTTATTACATTAATAACTGACGCTAGAAAATGTCGAAAAAAATGATCAGTAGTTTGAATAACATTATAGAAGTGCTGTTCACTGCAGAAAAAAATCTAATTGGTTCATAACACGATTTTTAATGTAAAAGAAAATACCTAAGTTCTTTTACTCCGCAAAATGCAGAAATAAAAATCATTATATATTGCAGCAAAATTCGAAAAAAACTGTTGGCAGAAAAATGTAAACTGAATTTCTTAACTGTAAAATAGTTGAAAAAAACTCAGTGTTTTTTTTTTATTTTACTGACGATTCAAAATTTAAGCTTAAATAATTGGATTCTAATGACTGAAATCAAGAAAAATAAGCTGCAAGAAGTACGTATAAAAAATTAAAAGTAAAGCAAAGTAAAATAGTGACCATAAAAAAGAAACTCACCCATGATATTTATCTTTTTAAAAAATATCAAGTGAGATGGTTGACTTTTTGAAAAATTTGCAAAAAAATCCCCAAAATCCAGTCTTGAAAACGCCCTCGCGCAAACACTTTGAAGCCAAGCCTCGACAAAAAGTAATGATCGAGCCGGTAATTGCGGAGCCCGGCAAGTTCGTATTAACATAATGCATCCGTGGTAATTGCGGGAAATGCGAATATAACGCTGCTTTTTTTCCAAGCAGCTGCTTGGCCAATTAGCGAATTCGCGCGAAACTCGGCGCATTCGCGACAAATTAGACAGCGGGAACGCCGAGCGCGGCGCCAGTTAGTATGAGTTAATCCGACAATTTAATTCGCGCCCAAAATAACTTGCGAGCCATTAGGCTAAATACGTACTTGCAGGATCACACTCGGATTCAGCCGCTCTTGGTGAAATTGATTATAACGCCCGTTAATGCTGTCTTAAAGCCAGCCTATGAGAGCGTTTCGTGGTTGGGGCTCTGAGACTCACGTCCACCGGAAACGCCCCGTTCGATAGTTTTCGAACCCGCGATGTTAACTATGTTCATTATCTCCTATAATTTTCAAATGAATTTCCTGCAATTTTGAGGCTCAATATTTCACAGAACGTTGAATTTTTTATTCGAAAAATACGAGGATTGGAGCTGGTAGTGATTTATCGAACGAGTTTTCCTTGAATTTTTGACCTGAAGAGCCTAGATGTTATTCGAGCAAAAGTTTATAGTGCGACGAGCATTTTGATATTCGCTCGGTACTTCGAAATGAGTCCTGCAAGTAATACTGTTAGGGAGCTTCCATAAATGATGTCACGGCTTTAGGGGGGAGAAGGATCAGCCCATTTGTGACAGTTTGTGACATAGTGGGAGAGGGGGGGGGGTTCTCAAAAATGTGATATCACATCAGTGGCAAAAATTTTTTTGGTGAAATTCAACGTTGCTCCGGAAAAATTGCAAGTGATGATGTATATTTCGATTAAAGAACATAAAGCATTTTATATCTATTTTTGATGTGACTGAAAATTGATGTGAACATTCATAAAATTGGAGAAATAAAACTGACTAGACTAGATCATTTGACTAGATTTTCAATGTTTTTGGAATTTTGGAATTTTTTTATATTTAAAAGAGCATTTTCATTTAAAAAATTAAAATTCGTATGTATTTTCAACACTTTATATTTCGATGTATTCATATGATGATAAACATCATTAACATCATGATAAAAATAAAAAAAAGGTTTAAAAAATAATAAAATATAATAAGAGTCTAAATTTTTTGATTCTGCTATTTTTTCAAATTCTAGAAATTGAAATCGTTGAATATTGAAATTAATCAATTCAACTTTAAAACACATGAATAATAATTGGACGAATGAATGAAATTATTAGTTGATTACATTCCGAATGAATTAAACTTTTTCAAAGTCATATATTTTTTTATGTTAAATAAACAAATTTTTTCATTGTAAATTGAAACTTTGAAAAAACCTGAAAAGGCGATTGAATAGGCCTCACATTTAAAATCTAACATTGTGACGTGACACAAGAGGGGGGGGGTCTGCAAATTTGTGACACACTGTGAAAAAGGGGGGGGGTCCAAAACACGCAAAAAAACCGTGATATCATTTGTGACCTGCCACGATGAAAGGGGGTTTAGGACAAAAAATCAATTTTCGGGTTTTTACACTTTCACGTAATTGAAGAGTCATTCCTTTTAATGCAAAAATCCAAAAAATTCCAACTAATTTACTTTTCTTGCAATGACACGTCAAAGTTGCACGAAAATAGGGCATTACATGGGTCTCGTCTTTTTCGATCGCTTGCCCTGAAAAATCTTGTCCGGCGCCCTAAGCCCCCTTTCTTCGTGGCAGGTCACATTTATAGAAGTTCCTTTATGATGATTTATTTCATGTATTCTTGGTATTATTGTTGAAAAAAATTTTTATCGAGATTATGAAAGATAACAACAATTATCGTTTTTTTTGTTTTTGTTTTGAATGAGAACTTTTCAATGAAAATATTTGATTTTCTGCAGTAATAACCCTTTTTTACTTATCTGATGTCTATATTTTTACTTTTATCATAGTATAAGTATTAAATTATGTATGCATAAATAGTACTACGTCTACACAGACATGCAGAATTTTTTCGAGGGTTAATTATTCAAAAATACCAACACAAAATTGCATCACTTTACAAATTTTTATGACACTAAATATTCAAAACTTTCGGAAATTTACGATAATTTTGAACGATTTCCCAGATTTTTGATTTTTTATGTATTTCTTGAAATAACTTACAATCTTAGTACAGAAAAACATGTTTCCTATAGTAAAGAATTAATGAATAATAACAAATTTCTCCAGTTTAAAAAAATTTGCTAAATCTCTTGCAATTGTGGAAACTAATAATTTTTTCTTTGTCTTTGATAAATTTTTCCAATTTTCGAAAATACAAAACAGTCCAATAAATATTTACTATTTCTAATATTCTCCATATTTTTCGAAAGTCGAAACACTACTATACTATTCAAAATTTCTGATATTTTATAAATGCTTGTTAAAACTCCTTTTGCATTCATTCTGAGTATTCAGTCAATTTTGAAGATTTTCATATGAAATAAAGTAGAAAATTAACAATTGTTTTTAAAAACATTATTGACGTTTACAAAATGTGTGGTCATTTTCCTAGATCACACGAATTTTTCAGATTTTTCATTATATTACAAACAATAATTAATAGTTTTCGTCTTATTTGATATTCCAAATTTTTTGATATTTCAAACGTGTACAAACTATTTATAACTTCTCAAAAGTCGCGAAAATTAGTCCAACTCGTTATAATTTTTCTTATAACTCACTTATAATTAATTTTTGTAGATAAGATTCTTCATTTTTTCTTGTTATTTCCCGTCACTTTCAAATTTATAAATTTCCATTAAAATCAACAGGAACAAGAAATTGTAACATAACAATCATGTAGGGAAACATGTAAATGTAAAAACTATCCAAAATTCATTTCATTTTACCGAAATTCTACAAATTTTTCGAATATCGCAGGATTATATGCACTGTTCAAGTTTTTATTGTTCATTTCATTGTTCAAAATATTCATAATTACAAATAAACTGTCATAAACTGTCATAAACTGTCATAAACTTTTCATCTTTTACAAAATATTGTAAAACCTATGCATATTCCTCGAAATTTCGAAATATATTCTTGGTTTTCCAAATTTTCATTCAAAAAAAAAAAAAGAAAAAAACATCTCTTCATATTATGATGAAACACAAAATGACTCGACGCACTTTCTACAAATTTTTTCTAACTTAAAATAAAGGGTTCACAGCATCTACATACATCTTGTTTTACAGTTAGAATGAGTCATTCAAAATATTAACTAGTTAAATATTTTCTAGTAGTTCAATTAGCTTTATTTGATTATCCATCAGTCAAATTTGAAACAAGTCACTATACGTATCAAAATTCTTTTAACTTCCAGATAGTACTCTCCTCAGTTTTTCTTATCGTTCTAACAAAATATTTCATTTTAAAAATGTTACACACATTTTTCCGCAATGTATCTTAGAAATTTTTCAAAAATAAAATTGCATCTCGAAAAACTCGGACTTAAAAGTGAGAAAACGTGGTGCGAGTCCGGTATCGGGAAATTATAAACTGCAGTAGCCGTTAACGTCAAAAAATATCTATCGCCATCATCCACTTTTTTCCTCTCATTTCCGCTTCCCGTTCTTTCCTTCTTTTTCTCCTTTTTCTCGAAGCACTTTATTCCTCTTTCGTCATTTTCTCGCGATTTGGGGCCGAGTAATTTTCCTGGCGATTTTCCACGAAAGAGTACAGCGCTTTTTCGTGGAAACGGAGTCCATCATTTTCGCGGCGAGAATTTGTAGGGCCATTGAGCAGCGATTTTCGTTCTTTTTTCGAATAAGGTTTACGTTCTATTGAAGGGCTGAGTGGATGAGTAAAGAATCTGGCGTTGATTTCTCGCAAATTAGGTTTCAATACTGAAATTGGAAATCGACATCGAAAATTGCCAAGCACAGTGTAATTAAAGAGAACTGAAATAATATAAATAAACTTCTAAGTATGATACATTTTTTAAACTTTAAAAATGATTTCTAATAAAACCTATACCTTGTAATCGAGTAACGTTTTTATTACCTGAAACACCATTTTATAAAATTTCCTAGTAATTTACAGCTCGTGATAAGTCGCTTGTTCCATAGAACTCGGGATTATCTCGCCATGGGAAGCAACCACTTTCAGTGTCTCCGAATAAACAACAAACCCTAAACCATCAGCAGCCGAGAAAACGCCAGACTCGCCCGAAGTAAGAAGGTCAGGAACAAAAAGAGGAACGTTCATTCCAATTAATACTATGATTTATTCATGTTAACAATCTTACATGCCAGCTCATGTATAATCTATGCGTGTTTGAATTTCATTACGTGTCTGCGGGCAACCTTTTTTTCCCTCCGAGGGGGCTGTAAAAGGTCGCTTGGTTTCGGAACATTTCCATCTTATTTTGCTCTCTTTGATTCGATAAATGAGAGGTCCTTACTTACACTCTACGCCCTGTATTTCGCGATGATAAGAAATTTACAGCGAGTTCAGGGACACACGAGGAATTTGCAAAAGTCAGACTGTTTGAAAAGAAAAAAGTCTCGTTCAAGGAATTTGTATCCCGTTGATTCACACTTGCATTCACCGGAAAATTCTTCTTGATGCGAGCTCGCTTTCCGAGGGCAAATTTGCAGCTTCGGGATTTATACAGATGCACTCGGATGAGGACATATTTACATGGAAAGTTCTTGATAGTCGACTTTTTTACACCTCTATACATGTACGCTCGCTATTATTTTATTATTTACAACTGGAGATCACGGAGGCTAGAAAAATACAGCAATCTTACCAGGGGTATTTTGATCCGGTCGAATTTTGTCGTTAGCTCAGAATTTAGGGATTTTGCAGTAAGTTAGAAGGTTTTTCGAGGTTATGAATTTTTCATTGTATGGTAAATAATCATTTAGAAGTAAAATTTATATAACGAAATTCAAAGAAACTCACTGCTTTGAGATTTGAAATATGATGTACTTTGTTTAAGACAACTTTGGAATTTAAATTTCCAACAAATGAAAATTTTTTTAGAACAAGTGAAATTTGAGTGTAGAGAAGATAGAAATTTTTTCTGTGAATTACGAGAAGACTTTGAATGCGGTTTTTAAAATTTCATTTATTGTATAACAAATTATTATTTTATAAGAATAAAAGATATAACTTATGGTAACTTGATACATGAGGAATTAAATACATTTAATATGGAAATTAGAAATAACGTAATGAGAACCAAAAAAATTTAACTTTTAGAAGATTTTATTGAAACATCAAAAAGTTTATCAATGATCAAAAATTTTCGCATCTGATTTCTTAATAAGTGGAGAATAAAATAATGCTGTGCTAAAGTCTGTAATAAAGTAAAATAGAATTTAAATGCCCCAAACATTTATAAAGGTTAATAATCAAATGATTAGTTTTTTTTTTCAATTTCTTGATCGAGTGGTCATTCAAAACTAGAGGATTTTATACATTGTATAACAATCATAAAAGTAAATAAAAAAAACATTGGTATAACTTACTGAAAAAAAACTTATATCTAAAACTCATTGTCAGTGACATAAAAATAATAAAAAAATAATTTTTAGAAATATATAAAATTTGAGTAAAAGATATTGCAAATAAATTATGTAGAATGTCAAATATAAAATAACAGAGAACTTAAAATCAATCGTGGTATATAAGAACAGAAAAACTTTGGAATTGCGATTTTCCCATAACAAAGAATTTTCACGAAACAACAAATATTTCGTAATAAAAAGACGAACTATTTTATTGTGAATTATTGAAATATCAATTAATCATGACTTTTTTTATTATAATTTTTATGTTTATTATTTAATGCATTTAAATAATCAGATTTCGAAACAAAGATTTTAAATATTGATCAAATTCAAGTTGATGAAATGTGAAAAAATAACAGAATAAAGAAAGTGGAAAATTTCTACTCAAAAAGTGTCATGCTCAATGTTAAGGAATTATATATAAGATAAATCAAACGAACTCAAGTAGTATTCATTTCTGAATTTCGTACCGAATTCTCCATTTTCTTACATTATTCCTGACAAGAAACATAGGTCCTTAACTCAAGGACTTCAAAAAATTATTTCTATTGTAAATTATAGACGAACAATTATGATTTGTTTTAATTAAAAATCAAGAATGTAAAATATTTCTCTTTATTCTTAAAGTATTTACTGAGTTTAAGCTTTTTTGACTATTTTATAAATTTTTTAGGATTTTCTAGTATGAAAAAAAATTCTGAATATATGAATTGATTTTAAGGTTTTATGGATTGTCAGTTTTTTCTTAGATTTTTTGAAAGTTTTCTCAGAATAATTTTTTGTATTTTTTGTTTTAATTAATTCTATTTCGGAGGGTTTTTTATAATACCCATTATATAAACTGTTTGTATTAAAAATTTTTTTTCTTTGTAACATTATAAATTTGGTGAGACTTTCTAGTATTATTCGTTTCCTTATAATATTTAAATGAGTGCTGATGTGGGATAATCGAAAATTAAAAATGATTAAAATTACTTTTTCATATTTTTGAAGTATCTAATAAATTTGAGATTTTTCAATATTTTATAAACTTTTTGTGAATTTTTGATTGAATTTAAAATTAAAAACTCGATGCTTCCGATGTGGAATATTATAGATTTTCAATAATATAATAGATTTTCTTAAAATTTTTAATAGAATCATATTTTACTTGATTTCAATTATTTTTTAGATTTTTGATAGATTGCCAAACTTATGTTTCTTGCAGGTTTTTTTAAGATTTTATAATAATTGATTTTGTTCTTGCAATGATCTTGTAATAAACAAAAGTAGTAAAAAAAAAAAAAAAAAATGATTTTGTAATAAGCTAAATTGATTTTAAGAATTATTGAATTGTCAGTATTTTTATAGATTTCTGAAAAATTTTCTCTGAATTATTTTAAGTATTTCATAAACTGCTAGAATTTTTAGTACTTTTTGTATTTTTTAAAAATTAATTTTATTTTGGAAGGTTTTATTTTATATTATATGAACTGCTTTTATACAATTTTTATTTTTAGAATTTGTTAAATTCGGTAAGAAATTCTAGTATTTTTAATTTTCTTATATATTTTAGTAATGTCAGATTATCGAATTATTATGAAAATTGAAGCTTATGAAAATTATTTCTATATATTTTTGAAGTGTTTAATAACTTTCAGATTTTTCTATATTTAATAATCCTTTTGTGAATTTCAAGTCGAATTTAAAATTAAAACGAAATTCGAGGTTATCGCGCGAGAAATCTGCCTTGCCGTCTGTACATGCCGGTACATGGCAATTCGATTCATATTTTGGACAGTCCTATAATTGATAGTTTTGTTATTGAAAATTTTTTTTGAATTTCTTTTGCAACGTAACTAATATTCATTTAGTTTCCAATTCATTTCAATAGTAAAATGAATTTTTTTGCGGGTATGAAATTCAACATACATTTAAATTTCCCGCGTGCGCCAACTAAACGGGCAGTTAAATATTTCCGACAAAAATCAGCTGATTTTGAATTGAACTCCCTCGAGTAGAGAAGTTTCACTTCAATAAGGAAATTTTCATACCGTTATACATAAGAAATCAAAGTCACTTATTACATTAATATATAAATTTGTAAAACTATCCTTTGTAAGTAAGATAGTTTGCGCATTCACGAAAAGGTAGTAAAAGATTAGAATTTTTAAAACCCTGAGAATACTACATAATTATTTTAATATCTTTTTAACAGTTTCTTTTGCATGAGCCTTGCAAATTGGTGAAAATTTGTTTTAGAAGTTAAAATCTCAAGAACAGTGTTTTCAAAGTATAAAGTGTTAGAGGAGTCGTATATCCAAAACTCTACCAAAAAAACAAGGAAAAAGTAAAAAAAATTATTATATTAAAGTTGAGTAGAATGGTATTGTTCGTAGAATTATGAAAACTTGTATTTTAAGTACTGAAATTATGTTTAGAATAAGATTTATACTACTAAGAAAGCAGCCAAGAAATCGATGCTATTTCATTATGATTAAATTCAGTTGAATTGTCTTTCTTGGTTTTTTTTTAATGGAACACTTTAATTTTTGATGATGTAAAAGCTATTTTTTTATTTTAAAAGTTTCGTTCAATATCCGTGTAAAGCAAAGTTTTTAAAATAGACACATGTTTCAAAGTTATTATTACAGAAAAAACTTGAAATTAGTCTATAATAGTAAATTCAAGTACTGAACAAAAATTTATAATACACTTATTGCAAAACTTTCAAAGAAAAAAAAAACTGCTGTATACCACAAAAAAAGATTCAAAACTTTCGACGTTATTTACTGCACTAGCCTGTCAAATTTGACTGAATCATCAATGTATAGAAACGCTCATAAAAATCCCTACTTACAATTAACTTCGAGTTTATGCTTATTTTGCAACAATACTTCTTTTTTTTGCTACTCTCATTCATTTACATACTGAGAACCTGAAAATATTCTTTTCGATCCTGCGAAGAGAAAAAATACTTCGGTTCGTCCATTTCGTTAAAAACAAGTTCCATTATCGTAATTTAACCTCAAACTTTTTCGTCATAAACTATTTCGTACGTCAAAAACACTTAGAACCTCATATACACAATATTTCTATAATACCTTTTTCAACTTTGATATCGTTCCATCTTATAAAAAAACGTGCATCATTTTACTAATAAAAATTATCATCTGTTGAAAAATTGTTCCCAAAGAAATATTGCAAATTAAATTTTTATCTTGGGTCCAAATTAAGAGATAAAGAGACTTAAATTAAAAATGCTGAACGCACCAAATCCTTCTAATAGAATGACACTTTGCCCAAAATATTGTTAGCGTTTCGACACTCGACTTTCAAGAACACGTAATGCGTAGCTTTTGATCTTTTAATGACGTCACGAGGTGAATAATTACGCGTAACCCAAAGTTGCCGTGAAATTTCGCGGGGGTGAAATTAGATACGCCGAGTTGGCGTGTCGAGCAAAATAAATTGGCGCCTGATTCGGCGAATCATTTTCATGCGGTGTCAAAACGCGCTTTGCAGATGGGCCGATTAATTTTTCAGCTGGATTGTTACGGTTATTTTCATCGCAATCGCGCGCCAATGTTTATTATCAGTTTCCGCGAGTATCAAATTTACCCTGTACGTAATTGTTCCGGAGGTTCGATCTTGGTGATTGCGTTCGACGAATGAACGAAATTCACGTTGCGATGCACCGAGTGTGGTTTGTTCCAGTGCATTTTTGGCCGGTCGAGAAAATAAAGTCCATGCAACCCTTCGATCTGGTTCCATTCCGGGGATATTTTGTTCGATTATTTATAGCCTGCTTTCAATCTCACGCAGGCATTCGATTGGAATTATTCGCCTAGTATTTACAGAATGTACAATAGTGCGCTCGCGATGGGGTTTGAGGAATTTCCATTCCGTGGTTTTGATACATGCAAAAGTTTCTGAGCTTGAAAATTCGATTATGAGCTAAGTAGGAACTGAAATATTTTTTTATACAGAACTTAGGGAATGAGTTTTACGCCGAGTTTCACAGCGCATAGTTATGAATATTGAGATACTTGAACAACATTTATGAAAGTGGCTAAGAAAAAAAAAAAATTAATATTGCATTCTGGTTGGTTTTTTTGTGATAAAAGAGCTTTCAACAATTAGTGAGTTTTTATTGCATTTTCTCTTTCTCTTTTTTTCCGACTAGAGATGTAAAGAATCGTAAAAAAAATTAATAGAAAAATTTGTATTCTTACACTGACAAATTTTACTAACTAACGAAAAGTTAAATATTTCTTACTTTATATTTAATGAACTTTTAATGCAAAATCGTTTTTTCCGAAATAATTACAGAACAAAAGTTGAAAAAAAGGTCAGAAATGGAATAATGGAAAAAAAATAACTATGTATAAGGTGAAAAAAAATTAAAACATTGAAAACTAATAATTTTTCAATTTTGAGTAACTTTTATTAACAACGACATTAAAAAAATTAATAAGTCAAATTTTTCAAATCTGAGCGTTCATTTATTTCATTGACTTATTATCTCCTTTAGTGATATGTATTTATTGTTCATTGAAATTAAATATGCAAATCATACACTTTCTGTTGAAAAGGTGTTTTTTTTTTCAACAGTCATTCAAGTGCTAGTATCGATTTTTTAAAAAGATTTACAAACGTTCGAATCCAGACCTTAGAAATAATTTTAAAAATTGATACCTTCTAAATCAAATTAGCTAGAAATTCCGTAAACTCCATTTACTCGTTTACTGTAATAAATTTGTCATTTACTTTAATAACAAAAAAAATTTACAGTTAAAAACTGCTTTGTGAACAACTTAAACATTACATTTTTTTTTCAATCTATAATTTTCATTTTTTTTTTTGCTAAATTCATACCTGCAACTGTCTTTAATTAATTTTATGCAACTTTAATCTACATTATCTCCATTCATAATTAAGTATTATCATGAAAAAATTTTTGGTTCAATCAGTAGAAAAAAATGAAGACTCGATTATTAAGTCGATATTTTTTTGCAAAGTGAAAAGCACATATAATAATGATAACTTTGAGAACTTATCGTCTTTTTTTGAAAAATTGAAATTTTCGATAATCTTCACGTCACAATAGAAATATTTTAATGCAAATTAATAAAAAAATATGTCTTATTTGGAAGGGGCTGAAAGTTACGGAGAAAAATCGGAAAATCAAAGAATAGGACCACTATTTCTAAAGAAAATTTATTGTTATACTTGTATAAAATTTTTCATGAGTTGTATAGTAAAACTATGAGTACAAATTAATTGAGTGTTGTTAAATTAACCTCTATACCTTCATGGTAACATGATTTAAAACAAAATTTTTTTTTTTAATTGAGACATCAGCTGCTTTAAATTAATTAGTGAAAAAATCATTCCGTAACATGATTCGGAAGAAAAATCATTCGGAAATAAAAATATTCGGAATTATTGTCATTCGAACAAATGGAATCGGAGAATTGGTCATCGGAGAAATGGTTTCGGAGTTTTTTATTTCGGAGTATTGTCTCGTCGGAGAAATGGTTCGTCAGAGAAATTGATTCGGAGAAATGACCTGTAATAGTTTTTTTATTAAATTATGTCTTAAGTTTTTCAATTTCGTAGCCTTGCAATATATTAAATTCTGATTTTTCAATCTTGAATAATATGTAAAATGATAAAAAATTTCCTCATTCTTCTACGCAAAAATTATAGGATAGCGACATATTTTGTTTTAGTATGCAGCACATTTATAACTTCCCGAATTTCATAAGAAAAATACGAAATCACAAATATTTCTGATCTTGGAATCCCTGTTTTTTATTTATTCAATCCACATAAATCACTTTCGAACATTTTCTGTCACTGTTCTCAATTGTAGTTATTAAGTTCATCTTATTTAAAAAATTGATGATTAAAATTAACAGAATGTATAATATAGAAGACTGAATTTTATATCAGATGAATCTAGTGCCGTCCATTTTATATTTATAAGTGCAAGCTGCAATATCCGTATTCGAATTCGTTCTCTTTTTTCAAAACTATATTTTTCAATTATTAGGTTGAAATACGAATTGTATTTTCACATTATTCTGAGCAGTTTTTCATCATAATTGAATTTTTTCTCACTTCAATTACACATCTGGTCAAGAATACAAATTTTATTTTTCTTTTCAAACTTTATGATGTATTAAATTTCACTCGAATTCGATTTATTAATATCATAAGAAAAACTATTTGAATACATTTTTTTCTATCAAATAGATACACGAGTTAAAATCAGTCAAATAAAATTATACACAAAAAAATTCCCCCGTCAGAATTATCATCTGTCAACTACTATTTTTGGAGATAATAATAATCGATAAAGCGATAGATTGTTGTTATAAATCTCAATTCTAAAAAAAAATAGTTTTCTCCTGTACCTCCACCTTTTTTTTCATTAGGGAATTCAAAATTCCACTACTAGAAAATCGTAAAATCTTCATTACCCGAACCCCATCGGAAATTCTTATTTCTTACTTCTTTCTCGAAATCATGACATTAAACACAAAATAACGATCTGTTATGCAGATTTTCAAAATTCGCAGTGTCAAAAATCAGTTCTGTCTCGAAGAAAATGCATATTTGATATGTTTTGAGATTCGGTAATGTTGCATTTACCTTGGCGAAAGGACGAAAACGTCGTCAAATCGTTGAAACTGTTAGATGAAATGAAAATAGATCCGACCTTTCGCCGTTTCCGTATTTCCGCGGTCAACGCACTTGATCTCGTTTTTTTGGTTTTGTTTCGGGAATAATATGATATTGTTTTCGAGAAGGGAATATACGCCCGTACATTTTTATCAGCGCCGCTGCACCCTTATTCTTCGTTACATGTTCTTGAGCGGAAAAATACGGCCTTGGCCAGTGGCGTCGAGAGAGCATTTTTCTGGGAAAGTGCAAAGCGATGGAAATTCACGATATCGCATTTTAACGTATCTTACGTATCCAATTTTTCGTAAAAAATATTTCTTATGTTACCCAAAATAATAACTATTATGCTTTGTGAAGTTCGAACTTTATTTGGAAAAAAACATCATTGAACTTTAATTACAAAAAATTTTAATTTGATTACACGTACTTGTTTAGAGTGTAAGAAAGAAAATTTATATTTTTGTTACATTCATCAGTATTTGCGATTTTTTGTGAATTCGTGAAACGTCAGAACTTGGAAATAAATGTCAGGTCAAACATAATAGCGTAACGATCGTTTGTAATGTAGCTCGCGACGTTTAAAAGCTTTTGAAATCGCAAACATTTACAGTCGATTAGAGTCAAGTGGTTTTTTACTGTTTTCCTAATAAAAAGAAAGTTTTTTCGGAAGAAAAGCGAAAAGTGATTTGTGAAGAAATATATCTTGTCTCAAAGGTCAAGAAGTGCACGGTTTTGACGCTGAAAAGTTGTTAAGAAAAGATTTGTTTTCTCGCTCGAGATGAATGAGATTTCTTCGTAATTTTAAATAGTTGTAATTTCCAATGAAAGAAATTGTTAATTCAAAGAATATGCTCTATGAATTGAAATTGGTCATTGAAAAAGTTCTTCGATATTTATTTATGGATGATACTTTCTGATTTTTTTAAACATATTTCCCATTTTTAAACTTATCTATGTCTGGAAAGAACTAGTGTAAGCTCGTAAAAAATTGATGAATTCTATGAGATAAGAATAATACAATATGAATCAAACTGGGGAAACTTAAAAGTGTCTACTCTGATAAACTTGATCAAACTTTGCTTACTTTAGTATTAAAATGATGATAAAATGAATGTACGTTTTGGCTCGTTTAATGAAGAAACTTGCCCTCTAACTTTCAAGAGTCTAACAAAAGTGAAACAGATTTTTGACGCCATGAACTTATTTCTGTTGATCTTATAAAAGTGCATTTATAGACGTTCCATAAGCTCTTGTCAACATATGTGTGCATAATATTTTACAAAACGTGACCATTTTCACTCGTTTGATTATAGAAATTCGATTAAATTTCATAGATCTAAACTATTCATAAAATTCAGTACAGAAATCCTGAATCAAATGATTTTTAAGAAAGAATCTTCAAACCAAAAGGAGTATTAACTTTTTTTTTGTAAATTTATGATATGAATGAAAGTGCAGCGAAAAGTATTTTTCAAACAAAATTTATCATCTAGTAGTAAAAAATTATTAATTATCAGTGTCCAACGGATTTATTTTTGGGGAGAGGGTTCAAGAAAAAGTTATGTTTTTCACTCTCATGTGAAATCTATACAGAATATTTATACGTTTTAAAATTGATGGTTTTTGCTTGTGAGATTTTGATTCTTCAATGAAATTGAGAATATCAAACTACAAAATTTTTTCCATGCTTGCTGTTTGATTTTCGTTACTTTGAAAAGTCGTTTTTGGGACCCAATTGCTTTGTTATCAAATTATGGATTTGCATACAGTGAAGTACCTGAACTTATAAATTTCATCAAGTTGCGTAAAGCCCATCGCATTCTACACTAGATTTCAAATACTTCGGGTTACTTATACTATCTTTCTGTAAATTTTCATTTGTAGGTCATAGATTTCGCTTAGACATGTTGCACAAGTTCGTTATTTTGAACACATCACGCTCATTCGATTCGACATCGTAAAACGGAGAAGTAGTTTTCGTTAGTTTTCGCACATTTTTACAGTTTACGGAACTTGACACAAGTTTCTTGAGATTTTCCTAGAGTTCAGAGTACGCTGTAAAAAAGAAAAGAAAACAAATTTTTATTGTTTTTATTTTCATCGTGTACTTCTTTATTAATAAAAGTAATTATGTTCAAGAGAAAGAGTAATAAAAAAATTTTATCTATTTATTTATTTATCGTATAAAAAATGAAGTACTAGTCCGATGAAATTTCATACTTACTGTTTTATCTAATGCTGACTCTTCTGAAACTTTGCAGAGTTTTTCGAAATGCTTTTCGAAACTCAGGATTCGACGAATAAATGATTGGATTCACAAAGCTATTCATGTATCCAAGCCATGACGTGATGATGAATACAGTCACTCCTGGGTTACAGTCTTTACCTAGTTTCGTGCAGATTCCATCAATTATGTTACAAGTGAAGAATGGAAGCCAACAAATTCCGAAGACGCCTGTAAAAATCAAAAAATTGTTTCGCTGTTACATGAAGCTCTTGAAATTTATTCATATACGATGTGCCTAATTGTAGTTCAAGTACTGATTTTTTGAAAAAGAAGTTTAAAAAAATGTGAGTTGTAACTCAGATTTGAAATTTTTTTTAATACGATGAAAATACATTGAGAATAAATAAGCATGACTATTACAAACTCATATTATCAGTTATTAATTGCAATCAAAAAAAGGTGTAATGAATTTTACATTTTTAGTTTTAATGAGGAGTAATTATGAAGAATGATTTGTTTGACGAATTATTTTTAATATAAAGTGCATTCAGTGGAGAATCAAATTTTTCACGTTATATAAAGCTCTTAGTAACATAACTGTAGATCATTGAAATAGTTATAAAAATTTCAGTATTGTTATGTTGTAATGATATACATTTTTTTTTACATCTTAGCCGTGAACCAAATTATATTTTCCATATTACGTTTTTTTGTCAAAACTTGTTTCTCAAATTGCATTTAATAAAAAGGTTAACGAAACTTTCATTATATGTCTGCTACTTTATTGATTTTTCACTTTTTTAAAAAAATATTAACTTGCAAAGAACTTTTTTAGATTTTTATGGAAAAGGAACAAGAAATTAATAAGATTACAACTATTCGCCAAATTAATTCTCTAAGTACGATCGAAACATAATTAATTCATTTTACTCGTTACAACATTGCTGCATTTTTTTCACGACGTAGAACTATCAAAATTATAATTGCAGAACTGCAACATTGATTCTGAATGAATAAAAACAAAAATTTTGTGACTACATCCACAAATTTGGTTAATCTTTAGCATGTGAAAGTTAGGAACAAAAGACTACTTTTCGTTTGTTGTTTAAAATAATTTCATATGGAAGTAGCAACTTGTTTTAAATGTTTTACATCTGACGCACAGACTGACACAAAATAATATAGAATAGTAGTGTTTAAGTAACAGTCACTGAAAGTAAAAAAAAACTGAGTTTTTTTAGATGAGTAATTTTTGAAAATGCAAATTATTTTAACTTTCAGTGGCTGGAGCTTGAAAACTAGTACTCTGATCGATAAAAACAATATATCACCGTACAGCTAAGAAACGAATTTTTTAAATGAAAAATATTTCATGGAAAGGCCAGAAAAAATTATTTACATTCATCAACATTATTTATTCTATTATTTTGGCTGTATTTCCGTTGAAGGGGTATAATCAAATTATTTGTTTTTTGTAACAATTAGCCGTTTTTTTTGCAGACAATTTCCATGAAATGTCTATAAAATCTTTCATTTTAACTACTTTTGTTCAAAATTTTTTTTCGAAGCCGTCAAACTTTTGAATTTTTTAAGTGTAAGCAGAATGAAATAAAATAATGATATAGTTTTATAAGTGGTAATGGCTTGTAACCGAATCTTTATTATGAGTCCAAAGCTATTTTTGATTTAGAAATTTAACAATTTCGCAGCAATGCAACAGTTTTATTAAAAATAATGGAACTTCATTTCATAAAACTGAGTGAAATTGTTTTAGATGATTTCATTTATATTAAGATTATCTGCTACATTATCATAAATAAATTTTTTAATTTGTTAATATATAACTTAATTTTTTTTCAAATTTATTTTACTTTTATTTTTTATAAATTCAATTCTTTACTATTTTTTTTTATTAAATTTTAATTATAAATTTAATATAAATTAATCTTCTTATGATTAATATGACGCTTGTTTTAAATATAATTTTGTATTTTTTCGTCCATAATGAAAAAATCATTCGACAGTTTTCCGTAAATTATTTTTTCCCTTCTGTTTGTAAATATATATTCGATGTTCCTCAATATTTCTGGCAAAAATTAGAAAAACCCGTTTTTTGCAAATATTTCAATAACAGCTTGTTGAAAAATAAATCATAAATATTTTATACTCATCAACCCCAAATTAGTTTAATTTAGGTGTTATAAAATAATTTTCCAGTCTATAACCAACACAATTTCACCTCCACCTTTCCTAGTCCCTCGAAAAGCCATAACACCCTCATAATCTTTAACTCCCACCTTAAACCGAAGTACCCGCAACGATTACCTGTCCCTACAAATTTGATCGACCTCCTAATAGCCATAAGTTGCAAAAAAAAAACTGACGGAAAATAAAAAGCAACGACACAAAAAGCCATCTCACCAAGCACAATGGCCAAAGTTTTCGTAGCTTTTCGCTCCCTCCGCGCCGAACTTTTCTCCCGTTTCTTTTTACTGGCTTTGTTAGTTCTGTACATGGTAAACCTTGAGCTGCCGGGAGAACTTTTGTCCCTCTTGCTGGACGAGCACGAAGACAGCACGCTGCACGTCCTGCCAAGTTGTATTGGCAGGAGGGACCCGGTGCTTTTCTGTCGTCGCAGTTCCTGCTTGTTCGAGAAGCTCACGTTCTTCTTCGTCGTCTGGGAACCGGAACTGCTGGCACCGCGGGGCGGGGGGGAGGAAGACGTCGAGGACGAGGGCCCGGAAGTCGCCCTCGTGTTCGGGCTAGGGCTCGAGTTGGTCTCGAGGACGTCGTGGTTCAGGGTGTTGCACATTGTGCCGTCGTAACCCGAGTCCTTCCGCGTCGTCGAGCCGCTGCTTAGTTGGGCTTGTGCGACGGCACTGTAACATATTGCGGCGTTGAGCCGTGCCAGTTACTCCAACTTTTTCGAGCCGAATTTTCGCACACAACATTTACTTGCGGGCTTTAGACTTGAATCCGTGGGAAAGTTTTGGAACCGACGTCATGGAAGTATTCAGGAAATTTTTGATTGCTGTACTGGAGAACTTCACAGCAAACGAGAAAATATAGAGCGTATTGAAATTAAGTTACTTTGAAGTCAAAGTCTGAACTCCTGTGGCAGGTATTAGGCCCGTATTGAAAATGTTGGTCGATGAATGCCTGCCACAGACATTGGAATCTTGATCAGCATTTGAATACTTCCTGAAGTATCGCCTATGTAAAAAAAAAATAAATTATTTGTTCCGAAAATTTATTTATTCATTACTCAACATAGCTGCAAATAAGTAAATATAACAATTTATTAATTTTTGTATCTGAAAAATTTGTAGCACAGCGGGATTCGAGAACCCGGGTCTTTTTCATCCGCAGCACACATACGATACCAATGAGCCATACTATGCTTTGTAATATGATGTAAAAATTTAATTCACATTAATCTCTCAGAGAAAAGAGCTCGTACTTATTATTCATTATTATTTTATTATAAATAATAGATTATTATTAATATTTATCAAGTTCCTTTAAGGAGGCACATCGATGAGAAAAAATTAAAATTATTGTTAAAAATATATATAATAATAATAAATTGATTAATTTTAAATAATAATAGTAGTTACAAAAATACTTGTATGAATTATTATACAAAATTGCAGTCAATAAAAATTGATTCACCTATTTTTTATATAACTTAACAAATTTTTCATTAAAAGTGTAATAAATTTCAAATAATAAAGTGTTTCATTAGATTTTGAAAAGTATTCAAATGAGGCGACAATGAGTGTTTTAATATCATTTTAGACCTTAAATATTTGTTTCAACTCGCCTTGAATGTCT
>JAPYZL010018277.1:0-13579 GCA_030522825.1 Platygaster orseoliae
TATTCAAACTGTTCATATTTTATTTTCATAAATATAGTTCGAGTCATTATTTCGTCGATATACTATTTGTGCATTATCCTAAAAAAATGTGTATGCATGCAAGAATCATATAAGTCTTTCAAAAACAATTATATATAATTATTTGTACCTGCGTTAAACATTTCCAGAAATCTGGCATAAATGCGCTCTTTTTCTCGTACTCTAGCGCGATGATTGGCAACGTACTGCCGAACATTTTCTATTCTCTCATCCATCAATAAAATCGGCGTGTACTATTATTGTTTACACTTTGAAAGTGATAATTGTCATGTGTGATTATTATTATTTTTAAGCTAACTATAAATCGGAAACGGAATATCGGTCCGCAGTTTGGCCGAATTCCCTACACCGAAATTCGGCCAAGAGATATCGGGCCGAAATGAGCCGAAGAAGCCCAACCCAGGGATATCGGTCCGATATCCGCTGAATTTTGCCGAACTATTTTTTTGATCGGGTAAACATTGGTAAGTCTTTACTTAAAACTACATCAAACTCTGCATAAAACTACTTTTTATGGTGTTTGCCGTGTTTACATTATCTTCGAAACTACTCTCGAATATTCATTTTGCATATGGCGCTTTAGCGTGTTATGTACCGTAAATATATCAAAAAACAGTGACTTGGTTTAAAATATTGAAAATAAGTCACACGGAAGTAGAAAATTCGCAGCGCAATAAGCGCGCTTTGATAAGCGGCAAAATCTGAGGTAACCTCAAAAAATATTGGAATTACACGTCTGCGAAAAGCAAATTGGAGGTAAACATCAATGTTTTTTTGTTTTTTTCTTCAAGTTTTCGAAATTAAATGTTGAATGTGTCCAATTTTTCGGGTTTTTTCTCGAAATCGTAGTGTCGAAAAGTGAAGAAACGTGTAGTAATTTTTCCATGCAAATTTACGAAGTTTCGAGAATGGTATATACTGTTGTAAAATCAATGTTTTATTTTCGGTGTTCATATGAAGTAAATATTTAAATATGCGCATTTATTAAAATCGATTTATGAATATTTTTCTTGAGTTTTTGAAAATAGGAAAATGTGGTTAAACAAATTGCTAGAGTAGGTAAATTTGTACAAACAAGCTGAACAATATTAATCAAGTAAAAATCAGGTATTTCAAATTTTTTTACTAAAAAATTTTTAAGCTGATTTTTTTTCATGGAATTTGAGTTGAAAAAAAAGGGCGGAGACAAAAAAATTAAAAACAGTTTTAATTATAGATTCAATTAGTAGAAAAAATTTTGTACATAAAAAAATGTGATATAAATATTTTCAGTTAATTTTGTCATTATCGACATGAAACGTAATGGTAAATCGAAATTTTTAATATGTCGATATAATTTTCTTTTTTTTTATTCATCATTTTCCTTAGTATTATCTATTTATTAATTTTTTTAATCAAATATCTAATCAATACATTTTTTATTACAGGAATTTTTTTGTTCGGTTTTTCAGCCATTTATAAAAAATTTGATATTTTTGAGTAGTTGGCATGTTTTGCAGCAAAATTTCAATGCAGAATTTTTATATTATATTTTTTTATTTTTTTCTATTTATAACTCCATAGAAATGCAGTAAATTCATGTAACGATGCAAATTTATCATTGATTCTAATAAAAACAAAAATTTACAATTTTGAAAATTCGCAGGTCAAAATCAAAAGTTCTCGTTTCTTATCAGTTGATTTGTATCTATAAATTTTTTATTAATTTATCTCTAAATTTTGTTCAACTCTCATTTTGCAATATATTTGATAACAAATATTCATCAAAAATTTATAAATTAAAAACACAAATTTCTTCATTTATCAATACAAATTTATGAGCATTCAGTTAATTTAGTTTTTGACAAATATCTACAGTTTTTTAAATTTCTCATCCAAAGTATAAAAATCACAAATTTTTCCCATCTAAAAATGTTCATTTTTCATAAGTTAAATTTATAACCATAACTATTTTAGTTTTTTTATTCTTTTATTTCTTTTGACATTTACTTTGTAGTAATTTCTATTTAAAAAATTGTCACAATAATTACTGATATCTAAAATTTGAAATACTTAATTTTTTAAGCCGATATCAGTGAACTGAATTATTTTATTTAAGAGTCTATATGTATATATTTAAAATATATTTTATTGAAAAGTCTATACAAGCAGTTGAAAGCAAAAGACAAACTAGTAAGAGACAGATAAAGTGGCAACTTCATCTTTTCTGTCTCTTACTAGTTTGTCTTTCGCTCTCAACCGCTCATATCTAAATGTCAATGGCAAACAAACATGAAAATTACTGAATTTTGAGGAAAGTCCGAAAATTCATAAATAGAAAAACTGAGGTTTTTTAAAGTATTTTATAAAATTAAGGAATCGATACATGGAATCTACAAAAAAAAAACATGCTAAAAATTTAGTATTAATTAAAGCATGGCAACAATCAAAGTATAATTCATAAATTTTTATGAATATTCACAATAGTTTGGAAATTTGTGTATCATTGTAGTTGAAAATATTGAAAATGCAGATTTCAAAGTTTTTTGGATATTGAAAAGTTGAAGTTTGAGTTACTGCACTGGCAGATTTGTCAAAAGTACATTTTGGAAAGTTTTGAAAAATATGTGCCTGAAGTTCCAAACGTTTATGAAATAGACGAAAATGAAAAAAAGTTTATTTTTCATTTTCACCCATGATTAAAATTAAAAATAATGGGAAACGTTAAATAATATTTGTTGAATATAAAAAATTAGAAAAAATTTTATTACTATGCACGATAGAACAATTTTTTCTATTTTTTTTTTAAACGTTTGTAATTTCAGAGACATTTAGAAAATAGTATAAAATTTTTTATTCTTTCATATATCTATCAGTTCGTTCAATAAAATACAATACTTGCATATTTTTATTTCCATTGATTGAGCGACGATAGTAAGATTTACCAATAAAACTGAATTTCATGAAGAAATTTGACGGTATTATTTTATTTTATTAGAATTGAGAAAAAGAACTTGATTGAAATACAAAAAATGTAAAAATAAATGTGTCAAAATATACGGGAGCAATGCAATTGTTAATTAATTTTGATCGTACGATTTTTATTATTTTTTAATGTAGAGAGAATTCGTGATTGTTGATGTAGTTCCTGGCGAGAGCTTCATAAAAAGCTGAAAACTCAAATCAACATATAGTTTTTCATTTAAAATTTTATATTTTAATTTTAGTACTACACAAGTTCGACAACAACAGAGTTTTATGAGGATAAAAATTTTGTTTACAGTGAAAAATGGCTCCAATGAAAAAAACAGACGCTGATAAGCAAGCGTGGTCTTGGGTAGATACAGTTGCTCCAGAAGAAATACAACTACTGCACTTGGAAACCGCTTACAAGCTCAATTTGAAAAAATGCAGAAATTGCAGGTAAATGAAAATTATTGTAACCTTGCACTACCGTTTTTATTAATTTCTAAGTTTCATTGGTAAGCTATAATTTATTCATTTTAATTTGAATCTCAAAATTTTTGTTTCAGTTGTTGAAAGTTTGAATGAAATAAATGATGAAAACTGTCATGTTAAATGCTTTTCCCTTCTTTTTACATGAAATTATATTAATGAAATTCTTAAACAATATGTGATTTTCATTTTTTTAAACTAATTAGTGAATTTGAATTTCTATAAAAAGTTTTTGTGTTTATATGGGCTCAAAGTTATCAAATATTTTATAAAAATTAACTGTTTAAATTATGGGATTCTTATTATTCATGTTTTTACATAAAAAATATAAAAATTTTTAAAATTTTTTATAGGCGGCATTGTAGCTTCAATCCAAAATGCCTTACAGGAATGGGCGAAGACAAGCATTTAAAAGCTCAGCCAATAAAAGCTGGTTCCGTGGACAATTCTATGGAAGAATTGCGAGATCCAACTCAATATGTTGGATTAGAAAATTTAGGAGCTACTTGCTATGTAAATACTTTGATACAAGTTTGGTTCCACAATGAGGATTTGAGGTACATATTGTTTATTGCAGGAATCAACTAATTATTGAAAAAAACCTGTTCTAAAAATGTATGCCAGATAGGTAGAATTCTTTAATAAATTTATATAATGAATTGTTTAAAATATTTTTGGAAAGTACGTTCAAATATTGCATAGCATTTGTGTTGTTTTCAAATATGGACTATTTTTTGAAAAAAGTTCAGAATTCTGTAACAATAAAATTTTTATGATTGTGAACTGTGAAAACTTGGAAAATTGAAAGAAATTTTCGAATTTGAGTCAAGCAAAATAGAATTTCTTTGATATGAAGAGAATCTGTGATTTATGAATTCATTATTAATTATTTAAATAGAAAATTTTTCAAATTTTACTCTAAAAACGTAGTTTTAGATATTTCTGATATTTCAGATTTTTAAGTCAATTTTTTCTAGGATTAAAACTGAAACAAATAAGGGTTGTAGTTCTGTTAAAAAAATTCAAAATATCTTTTCTTCCAAAAATTTTTTTGAATTATAAGTTTCAATAAAACTTAGCCAAAAATTTCTAAGATGATAAAGCTCATTTTTGTTATGTGTATAACAATTTTTAATTAGTTTTAATTAAAATTTAATAAAAAATTTATTTGTATTATTATTATTATTATTATTATTATTATTATTATTATTATTATTATTATTATTATTATTATTATTATAAATCAAAATTATATAAATTTAATTTAATTTATTTTAATTAAATTTAATTATATAAATTAATATTACATATATATTAATTATTATTATTGTTTGTTTATCAAATAATTTTAAGATTTAAAATTAAAATTAAAATTTAATTAATTTTTGATAATTAGTTTTGTATGAGCCCTAGAAAGTCCCTCAATTTCACAGATTCGTTTGTTTTTCAGGAAAGTTATTTATAAATGGGATATCGACATGGATCCCGAAGAAAGAGAAGCAAGATTGGCTTGCGAAATCGAAGGGAAAACCTACTATCCCAAAACTGGAATGGGACAGTTGCAGTTGATTTTTGCAATGATGCAATTCGGAAACAAAAAGCACCTTGATCCTAAAAGTTTGGCCGAAGCTTTGTCCCTTGACACCAACATGCAGCAAGATGTGCAAGAATTTTCAAAACTTTTGCTGTGCCATCTTGAAGAAAAATCGCAACAGAACCCAGAACTTATAAAAAGGTTGCAAAAGCTGACTCAAGGAAAATACAGTTACATTAATTGGTTAGTATAGAAAATATTTTTTCTATTAACGTGAAATATGAAATCGGTAAAGCAGTTTTTAGGTAAAAAATAATTGGATCTCCATTTTTATGTATTTCTGTGGATATTGATATACTTGGGAAACTAGTACATCATTTCATGAATAATAAAGTTGATATTTTGATACTAAAACTTGAATTTTTGTGTGTGTAAAAAAAAAAATTAAAATAGCCAGTTTTAAAATAACAATTTGAACATTGAAATATGATTGATAAAAAAATATTACCTTTTACCAGGGGCGTTTGGAGTTTCTTCGGGGCCCGGGGCAAAAAATTCGTTCCCCTCCCCTTCCTATTAAAAAATTGAATATTTTAACCCCCTGGCGCTCTTCAGAATTCGTGAGTGAGCCCGTAATTTGCGGTACCTTTTATAGGTGTATTGTGCAAAAAAAACTATTAAAGAATTCGCTTGAAATGAGACATGATAATGAAAAAATTTTACAAATATGCATTTCATAAATTACCCCCAGCCGCATTACTCATGAATCTCATTTTTAACCTTCATTAATTTCTAAACGGAATTCATAAATGTAAAAAATGTGGGTGATTGTGGACAATTTTTTATGATTGAAAAATTTTGCAATTTTAAAAACATGAAAAATATTACACATTTTTGATCACTTGGAAACTTTTTAAAAGTGTTAGAGATAATAGATTTGTAAGATATTTGAAAACTTCAAGTTTTCGAATTTCAAAAATTTTAAACTTTCATACACGAAAATGTTAAGAATTTTTGACAACTTAAAGGATTTTTAAAATTTTTGGAAATTATAATTTTTATAAAATCCTTATAAAGTATTTATTTCATTGAAACTTAAATCATAAAAAAGTAGAAAATTTTGAAATTTTTAAGATTCCCAAAAAGTTGGCAAAATTTCCACAAATCAACAAATTTTCAAAGTTTTCAGATATTGTCAATTTTCAGCCTGAAGTACATTGTACATGTCAGTAATTTTCAACGATTTTGAAATCAAGAAAGATTTATAGAATAATAAAATTTATGGAAACCTAAAAATCTTGATAATTTTTGGATTTCTAAAACTTTCAAATTTCGATTGTTCCCAATGTAAAATATTTGATAAATTGATAATTTTCTCCAATGTCTAATAATTAATTAATTTCCAATTTTTATTTTTTTGAATTTTGGATTGCGATGTAAATTTAAAATTCAGAATAAACATTTCGGAAATTCTTGGAATGATGAAATTTCGGAATAGAATCTTTAAAATTTTTGGATTTTAAAACTTCCAAATTTGATTTTTCGGATTTTGAATTTTTGATGAGTTTCTAATTTTTTTTATTGACAATTAACAATCAATTGGTAATTTCGTTTTTTTTTTAATTTTTAATTCAAACTTTAATTCAAAATATCAAAATAAAAATTTGTGAAATTTGAGAAATTTTAGAAATAATTCAATTTCAAGAAATTCGAAAACTTCAAGTTTTTTGATTTATAAAATTTTAAAACTCCAGAAACGAAAATGTTGGAAATTTTTGATATCCTTAAGAATTTTGAGAATTACGATACTTTGGAAATCTTTTTACAGTCTTTAATTTTTCAAATTTGAATTTAGAAAAAATATAAAACTTCGTGAAAATTTCAAGATTACCGATAAGTTTGAAAAATATTTGCGCCGAATTCAATAATTTTTAAACTTATCGGATATCTATAATTTCAAATGTGAAATACATTAAAAATATCAGTAATTTTCAACATTTTATTATTATGAAAAATTTCTAAAGTAACGAAATTTTTGAAACTCCAAAAACTTGAACATTTTTTGGATTTCTGTAACTTTCAAATTTGATCTTCTTGATTTAAAATTTTGAATATCATTCTGCTGTTTCAACAGAAAACTTATTATAATTAAAAGGGATTTAATGCGTTGCAATATATATTGTAACATAAATATTATTGATTTTCTCAAAAATTATCGTTCATCCTATGATTGATTTCGTTAAAAAACTCAAATATGCTTTCGGGTGTTTTTTGCACAAAACAGCCGTAAAGTTCCCGTAAGTTATGCGTTCTGAAGACCGCCACGGTCTACAATACATACAAATACATTTAATAAATACATATAAAATACCAATCAAAAGGTGATTTAATAAATTTTAATTTAAAAGGCGTGTTTTAATCAGAGAATAAAATTGAGCATACATGGTATAGAAAAGTTTCCTCTTTTTTCAAAAAAATGTTTTTCTGCGCGTTAGGTCGGTTTCTTTGTGGCATGTCGCATATATACTCGTGTTTTTTTATTTTCTCGCAAAACAGTTATTCGACTTTGGGGGCCCTCTTGCCAACAGGGCCCGGGGCAAGCTGCCCCGTTTGTTCCCCCCCCCCCCTCCTCTGAACGCCCCTGCCTTTTACATGTTTTCAAGAATTTTTGATAAATTTCGCAACAACGAGCAATTTTTTTATGAATTCTAAACTTGTTTTTTGCAGTTGCTTGGCTTGTGGGACAGAATATTCGACACCAACAACTTTTTACGAGCTGGATTTACAGTTGGCACCATCTTTGGAAGAAGCTTTGGGCAGATATTTGTCTGAAGAACAGCTGACAGATTCCAATCAGTATTTTTGCACCACTTGCAACAGCAAACAAGATGCAAAAAGATTCATTAGACTGGACATACTTCCTGATGTTTTAAATATCCAATTGTTGCGCTTCGTTTTTAATCGGTAAAACAATGAGATTGATACTCAAAATTCATTAATATCGTTTAGTGAATTCAAATTTTTTTTTCTAAAATTTGTAGACTCATTTTAATAATCTGTGGTTTTGTCACATAATTTTTTTATTTTTGAATTTTTTCAAAATAGTTGTTGTAAAATTCCTAATTTTCTTTTTGCTAAAGGACGAACAATCAGAAGAAAAAATTGCACTCGTTCATCCAGTTTCCTGAAGTACAAGATATGTCGGAGTATTTGAGATGTGATCCAGGCACTCAAGTCTACAATTTGGTCGCTGTTTTGAGTCACAAGGGCCCACACGCAAATTCAGGACATTACAGTGCAAACATTTGCAATTCCACGGGTGAATGGTTTCAATTTAGCGACGATAAAATTGAAAAAATTAATCACAAAAGAATGGAGGATGAAACTGCTGGTATAGTTTTTATGGAATTTATTTGAATAGAAAGTTTTGTTGAAAAAGTGAGGAAATAAATTCAAGTTAAACGATCTTGAGTTAATTTTAGTAATTCCACGATTTTCGTTTATCTTGCTTTTATGTTCTTCGATTTTTTCAAGAGTGTATTTTTCTAATAAAATGATTTCTGTTGATTTTATAGAGGAATTGAAGGCTTCGAAGAAAAAAGTCCCGAAAGGCTTTATTTCTTCAAATTCCGCGTACATGTTAGTGTATAAAAAAGCAGAGACCACTGTTGTTCAAACACCGAAGTCGAAAAAGTTGGAGCACAGTGAGAGTTTGAAAAAAGGGAAACGCAAAGTCACTGTCACCCCAAAAAAAGTTGTTCCTGACATCCCGAAGAAATTCAAATCCAACTCTTCAAAAAACGCCGATAATGAAAAAGGTACAAAACTAGTTGTTTATTTTCAATGAATGCATATTGTGTCATTATTTTATATTTTATGAAATTTTATCATAATTTTGATTGGAAAAAGGTCACGGTTTAATGGCATATCTTTTTAGTTTCTTCTTTTGTTCATTTTTTGACGTAGAACTACGTCTTTCTCTGCGTTTTGGTATAGTAGGGGGGTAGAAAGCTATGCACCTGCAACGAAAAAGTGCAACGAAATTTGGGTCTTATGGATTGGGCCCTAATAGTAAATCCCAAATTTCAGATTCTCAATTTATCAGTCCCAAATTCACAAGGCCCAAATTATTTTTGAGTCTTCTGGATTGGGCCTAAACAGTGAATCTCAAATTTCAGTTTCTCAATTTATCAGTCCCAAATTATTTTTGGGCCTTATGGATTGGACCCAAATAGTGAAATCCAAATTTCAGTTTCTCAATTTATCAGTCCCCAATTATTTTTGGGCCCTATGGATTGGGCCCTAATAGTGAGCCCCAAATTTCAGGTTCCCAATTCATCAGGCCCAAATTATTTTTAGGCTTTTCTGGATTGGGTCCAAATAGTGAAATTTCAGGTTCTCAATTTATCAGTCCCAAATTCACAAGGCCCAAATTATTTTTGGGCCTTAACAGTGAGTCACAAATTTCAGGTTCTTAATTTATCAGTCCCAAATTATTTTTGGGCCTTATGGATTGGGCCCAAATAGTGAAATCCCAAATTTCAGGTTCTCAATTTATGATGCCCAAATTATTTTTGGGCCTTATGGATTGGGTCCAAATAGTGAACCCCGAATTTCAGTTTCTCAATTTATCAGTCCCAAATTTACTTGGAGTGGGCCCAAACAGTGAATCCCAAATTTCAGATTCCCAATATATCGGGCTCAAATCATTTTTAGGCCTTCTGGATTGGGCCCAAATAGTGAATCCCAAATTTCAGGTTCTTAAATTATCAGTCCCAAATTCACAAGGCCCAAATTATTTTTGGGCCCTCTGGATTTGGCCCCAACAGTGAGTCCTGAATTTGAATTTCCCAATTTACCAGGCCCAAAAATAATTTAAGACTTATTAATTGGGTCATAGATTACAAGGCCTGATTTAAGTTAATTGAATTTAAATAAATTTAATTTGTGGATGTATTTTTTGAGATAAAACTTGTCCTCTATTGACATAGTTCTACGTAATGGCATAGACTTTCTGTGCCTTTGTTTTGAATTCCGAATTATGTTTTTTTTTCACTTGCTTGTATTTCACTTGTATTTTTTATTCTGTCTATCGTAGAAAGTACGTCGGAAGAAGACGTAAAAGATGACGATCGCAATGGTGATTCACATGGAGAACCAGAGAAAGTTAACAACGAAGAGGTAAGCTAACAAAACTTTTACACGTAATGTTCAATCTTTTTTTTTTCGAATTGTTGTTGATTAACTGTTCCTTTTTTTTTTGTTTTGTTTAGGCTGAGTTTGACAAGTGGGAAGTGAACAAAACTCTGAGAGAAATTGTGAGGCAGGAAAATTTCAGCCATGAAGCGAGCCTTTTCGAATTGCAAGTTCAGAAGGTAAAAAAATTTACAATATTTTTTAAAGTATAGGAAAAACTTGAATTTTGAAAATATGTTTGGATAAAATTTTTCAGAAACAAGAAATAGATGGGCAAATCAGAAGAAGGGAAGTGATCCAAAAATTTTATGAGGGCATAAAACAAGTGGATGATGATTACGATTATCATTGGATCTCCACCGATTGGATCGTCAAATGGCTGAATGGAAAAGTCGAGCCAATCAATAATTTGAAATTGCTTTGCGAGCACGATAAAATGAGCCCTGAAAAAACGACTCGTGCAAAATGTGTGCCTATTCATTGCGCCGAATTGCTGTACAATGAATACGAATGTCTTCTCAAGTTAGACAGGTCTTCGCTGTGTGAAATTTGTGTCAAGCAACGCTGCAAATTTCTTCGTTTCAAAAAAGACCTGGAGCGTGACGTGAAGAAAGTGAACGACATTGTTCGTGCTAACAAAGAAGTGTAAGTTTGCGAAGTCGTTGGTAGAAAAATTTTTATGAATCGATTTCAAAATCGATAATTTTAAATTTCCAAAAAAATTTATGACTGTTGAAATTTTCATTTAAAAAGTTTTTTGAATATTTAACGAAAGTGTTCAAATCTGCACTCGAAATTGGAGATTTTTGAAATATAATAATAATTTTTATAAATTTCTATGATATATAAAAAAATCCAAAGTTTTTGAAATCATGCAACCCTTGATTTTGAAAATCGAAATGATTTGAGTTGAGCTTAAAGTTTTTGTTGTATAAACATTCAAGCGTTTAATGAAAAAAATCAAACATTTTTTAAATTTCGATAAATTTGTTTTCAGGAACGAGGAATTTCACATTATTGGCGCGGATTCTTTGAAATCGTGGCGAAAATTAGCATTGGAAGTTTTCGAGGATGAAAACAGTAGCAAAACAACGAACGTTGTGAAAAACGAACAAGATATGGATGAGTCGATAAAAGATCTTGAAACCGATAGAAAGGAATCAGAAAATCTAGACACGTCCAAAAACGTTGAAAATTCTGATACTAAAGACGAAAAAAATCCTCAAAATAAAGTCGACGAGGATTCAGACGATGGCGAAATCATCAATTTCAATGAAGATTTGCTTTGCGAGCACGGAGGATTGAGTACAGAGAGCTCCAAAAGAAAAATGATCCCTAAAGAAGCATGGGAAATTATTTCAAAATATTTCCCTGATTGTCAAGAATATCCGTTTGAATCAGATTCCTGCATTGTTTGTGAGGTTGGTAATCAAAAATTTTGTGATTTGTTAAGTGGTTGAAGAGATAGAGTGAAAATTTCTCATAAGTTTTCATAAGTTAGAATTGTTTTATGTTGTTTTCGAAGTTGAGTACAATTGTGAATATAAAAAATGTAAATGAAATTGAAGTCTATCAGTTAAAAAACTTTATAACATTCCAAACCTATTTGAATTCCTAAAACTTTGAGGGTTTGCAAGAAAATAATGAAAATTCAATGTCGAAAAAATTTACAGTAAAAAAAAATTATAGAATTTGGTAGACTTTTTTTTGTAATTTGAAAAATTAATTTTTCCAGGCTTCTATGGAAAACGCCCAAAGATCCAAAGAGGACGATAAAATCCTGGCAAAAGAGCAAAAACAGGCTTTGAAAAGTCTCTATTATGCTCAGAGAAAACAATACCAGGACAACGTCAATTTTTACATCGTGGAGAAAAAATTCTTTGATTCATGGAAAAATTTTATCCGGTGAGTCAAAAATTCCAATTTGAAACTTTTCGCTTTTAATTGTGATGCATGTTTTTATTTGAATAGTCCGGGAGAGAAACGGGCTAGTCTGAAGATTTTTCAAAATCAACTTTGTTTGATATTAAAACTGAGATTAAAATTGTTTGAGAATAGCCCTTTTTGTTTCCAAACAATTATTGTACCATTTCTTTTTCTTAATTATTAGACTGTGGTTATCCCAAAAAACATGAATTTTATCCTCAATAATTTTAATGAATTTCAAAAACGTTATTGTTAACTGAATTTTTGTTGTTGAAATGTTCACAACGAAATTTCCACTCTCCCCTTCCTCCCCTTTACCCCAATTTCATAGTGTTTTAAAATTCGGGAAATAAAAAATTTTGACCTTGGAAGTTCGAAAATATTTCATATTTTTAAATGCGAAAATAAGAATATCAAATATTCGGTAATCGAAATTTTCCGAATCGAGATTTTAAAATGTAAAAATTAGCGAAAGAGATTAGAAAAATCATGCAACAAATTGGAGAAAGTCTAAAAACTATATTTCAAGAAAACTGAGATAAGATATTTCTTATCTTATTTTTCTACACTCTTCTTGTCCATTCACACTGAATGACATCTTTTTTTAGTGATTATAGAAAATAGAAGTTCTTTTATAAAGCCAAATTTGCTTCAAATCAGTAGTACTTGGCTGTTGTATTATTAAGGGGGGAGTAAGGGATAAGCAGATTCAGAAAATCGATTTTCTTTTTTTACGTTTTTTTGAAGTTTAACGTTTCGAAAATGTTGTGCCACAATTTCAAATCAATTGATGATTCAGTCACAAAAAAAATGTTTTTTCTCATTTTTAGAGTAATAAACAAATTATAAACGCGTTTTTTTGAAAACCAATTTTTTGAGTCCGTGAACACGATCCTGTAAAATCTACTCGACCGATTCTTTTCAAACTTGAAACATACTTTCATGGTATAAGGGGTCGTGCACATAATACGTCACACGTTTTGGGGGACGGGGGGGTCAGCAAATTGTGACGTTCTGTGACATGGGGGGAGGGGGGGGGTCTATCCTCATTGTGACGTCACACATTTTTCTATAAAAAGTAGTTTTTTCATACCTGATCAATTTTTTTTTCGAATTTTGCCGTATCACAATAACTTTTTTTGTTACATGTAAAATGTTCCTGCATTTTCAGAGAATAAGAGTGTGCAGAATGGAATACTCACACGGCACAGTAAACTTGAACAAATTTTCATGTGAAACGTTTCAAACTTTCACATGAAAGTTTGTTGAAAGCTTACTGAAGCTTACTGTGTCATGTATGTGGCCAGTCATAACTGAGAATGTAAAAAAATTTTTTTATTTATTTTACAAAAATTTCAATTCTCACTCTTATAATTTGAACGGTATTGTCGACATTCCAAATAATATTATTGAAAACTTGGGAAATTATATTACAATCAATCATTGCAT
>JAPYZL010018329.1:0-30419 GCA_030522825.1 Platygaster orseoliae
ACTGCGCAAGTATTATCCCCTTGTTCATGTTAAAAAATATATATTTATCACCAAAAAACAACAAACAATATATTTTACAAGGTTGTTTTGACACCTCGCGTTTCTGGTGCATTGAAACAATCATGATACGTCATGAAATCAAATATCATGGACACTGTCACTTTCGGCGAATTCGTCGAATTTGCCTTGAAAAAACCTTCCTTCAATTTTATTTTCATAATTTCTTTTTTTTTACTATTATTCATACATAAAATTACACAGCGATCAAAGATTCAATGTAAACTGATGTTGAGATTAGATGTGTTCATGTGCCACTGACGTCACACCTGCTCGAGGCAACTCGTGTCCGCTTCGGGCGTTTTCGACTTTTTACCGGGAAATTCAAAAGTACTTTTTTTTGTTGATTAATTTAAAAAATAAGGCTGCAAAAATTGTAAAACTTGTGTCCTGTGTCATACTACGATGTAATCTATTAGGAAAAAAATAATTTGAAAATGTGCAAGGACCCTATACCCCGTCATAAATTTTGAATTTAATTTCCAAATTTTTTAACTCACATCCCCGAATCTCATTTATTCGATTCCGAGTTAACAACTTACTAAAGTCAAAATTTTCAACCGTGAATTGCACACTTCGAAATGTTAATGCACGGATTCCCGGCAATAAAAAATCCCGAAAGGTTATGAATTAAAGGGTAGGCACGCGAATACGAACATACCTCGAATTTCCCCCCTGACAATGACACCCGCTTTTCTTCTCCAAACATGACTCCGTCGACGATGATTTGTCTCGACGCTTATTTGGCCATTTCTCATGCGGCCCCGGGGCGAGCGACGCGGATATTTATGCCGCGTTACAACGTCCATTCCGCGTCCGCGAGGGATATTTTCCCCGGAACGTATCGCGGCTCTTTATTTAGTCATCCATGCAAAAGCCCGCGTGATCGCGGGCGTTACTTATCCCGCGGTAAAAACAAAAGTTTTTTTTTATGATTTTATCCGCGGGACCGACGTTTTCCGTCGTCCCCTGCCGACTTTCGTAAGATCGAGTGACGTGCCTTCGGCCTCTCGTGGATTTAACCGTATACCGTTGCAATATGTTTCGATTTTTTTAAAATTCCACCTAACGGTACAACGGCGCGCGGAGACTTCCTCAGCGCTCAGGATTAGCGTCAAAGACGCGCGCCGGAATTCGCTTTTTTGCCAGTTTTTTTTTTTTTTTTTTTTTTTTTTTTTTTTTTTTTTTTTTTTTTTTTTTTTTTTTTTTTTTTTTTTTTTTTTTTTCTTTTTTTTTATTTTTTTTTTTAATTCGTTGGGAGCTGAAAAATGTTTGATTATCAGTGTGTAATGGACAAGAGATTGGGGAAGGAATTAATGATGATGGCGTTATATTATGTGGATTGGTAAATTATAGATACATTTTTTTTTAATCAGAAACTTTTGGATCACATTTAGTAAGGAATGAAAAAATTTCAAGAAGTAATTTGAAGTTTTGCAAAATTACATTTCAAACAATTCATAAATCGAAAAAAACTTGTTCCACATTATTTAAATTTGATCTTTGTTACTTTTTTGGCAAAGTTATCAATTATCCTACATTATGCACGACGTGATATGGAAATGAATTTTAAACTTTGTTTTACATTCACACTTTACATAAGTGCTAAAAAATCCTGAACTCTTATCAATCCCTCCGTCCCAAATAATCGTAAATGAACATATTCAAAAAAAAATTTCAAGCTCCGGCCGGAGTCGGTCCGCAGCAATTCATCCTTACCGCAATCCCGTTTTACGAGCCTCAAAAACTTTTCTGCAATTTTCCCTTGTCGTTAATCCTCGACATTCCCCGGATTCTGGATGCGAAAAAATGCCCCTCGAAATCACCAAACCATTCAAATCACGAGTAAATAGCCCCTTCAAGTTTTATCGCGCAAAAGGAGCAGGGCGATCGCGAATGTATATTCCAAGGCGAGAGGAAGCGAGAGATTAATATCGGTAATTAAATAAAATACTCCGGGGCTGACTGATTAGACGTCGCTTATTTTTTAACGATCGATAGGACGACGACGAGAACGGAAGAAAAGGATTCGAAAACAAAACACAAAAAAAGTCGGCTTGAGCATCTCGCGGTCTTTACCTGCAACGTCCGGTCAACGCACGCCGTCAAGGTAGCACTCGCTGCTCGTCGCGAATTTATACATCGCGTCAGCCAATTAGTCGGGCTTACGGCTAGTTCTCGAGCGATGGCCATGAGTGAGTCATGTGAGGCGCAAATTAAGAACACGGCGAGAAAAGCCAAACACGCGGCTACGTTGGATCCTCCTTTTTTTTTGCCATTTTTTTCCATACGCGCATCGACAGAAAAAGCGCTCTTTCGGAGCATGAAAAAGCTTGACCATGGGAGTCGTCTTATGTTTACACTCAAAGCTTGTTATCTGTCCTGCCTCTAGACTCATTCCTGATAAATTACACTATGCAACGAAATTTGGGAAATGTTTTTTAAAAGAAATTTTAGGAACAAAAAGTGATTGTTCCCTCAAAAAGTAATCCCATGAATAAAAGAAATAAATTTTCGAACAGAGAATAGATGTACCTGAATTGAAAGGAAACGTTTTTGTGAGATTCGCCTTGAGGGATAAAAGCTCGGTTTGTTCTTTCGATAAAGTCCCGGGAGAATCACAGGTAGAAGAAGATTCGTCGTTATTTTTTGAAAAGTTGCGTAATATTTCACCGGCGCCGTCAAATTAATTACTGTCATAAAGTTGGGAGGCCCAGCGGAGACGCGAGCCCTCGCATCGAAAAATATTGTTTGCGCACGTTCGAGTTGGGCTTTCAAAATGAGTCCTGCAGCGCGGTGAAAAAAGCCTGCGTAATTGCCTCGGCCCGCGGTGACTTTAACGAAGGGACAAACGGTGACACACGGCGAGGGCGCGAATGGATAAAATGTGTCGAAATTAGGGAGAACTTCATCTAACACTTCGAAATTTTATTATTTCGTGATATTCTGCAGAAAATGGAAAAAGTTATTGAAACACATTTATTGAATCTATGTAGAGTTATTGTTTAATTAAATTTAATAAAACGAAACTATTTCGACCCCGAAAACCCCTTTTCTGCGTTCGCCACTGGCTAAAATTCTTGTTAGAAAAGAAAGCGTCCGAATGGAGTGCGAAAACGAGGCTATAAAATGGAATAAAAAAAGGTGAAACGTGGGAGGAGTGTCGCTGTGCAGCCATGTCGTTTAAGCTGTGACGTTGGCGATGGCGGTCTCCAACGACAGCCTACTCTCGTGGCCTCTGACCCGAGCGTGTCACGTCGTAAAACGAAACGGGCCTGAAAACCAGAAACTGCCAAGTGCCCCGGCTCCTTATGCTTGACACGTAACGCGCGCTCGTTCTCGTTCATTTTAATTTACGATTATAATATTATTACCGCCTCGACGACAACGCCGCTCTTTTTCCTCCTCGTTCCGCGTTCGTTTCCTTCTTCTTTTTCATTTTTTTTTCCTGCTTAGTCCGGACTCCGAGGGCGGGGGTCACAAGTCTCGTTACGCACTCGCGACACACCGGCAACACGCGTTCGTCAGCACGAAGTAAATGCCCATTGTGCCCGCGAATCCGCATGAATCTTAATGGCGAATGTGAAAGCACGTGCTACAAGACGCAACCTCTGATAATCTCGCAGGATTTTATCGCGAGATTCTAAGTTTTTTTTTCGCGGTTTTATTTTTTTCACCGAAGAATTCGTCTCGCCTTGAGAATTTTCGGGGTTGCGTAATTGGGATGGTTGATTGTGGGAAGTGTGGTAAAATGTGATGTCGTGTGTGTTACGGTGGGAACTTTGTACTTTTTACAATATTTTGGGGATTTAATGGGTGAGTTTTGATTTTTAGTTGGTTTTTGATTTCTGTGAATCAAGTTCTTAATTAAAAATAGTGGATTAAAAATTTGAAGATTCAGTTGCTATGATTTATAAAATTTAAACTTAAAACTCGAAGAATTATAGTCAAAAAACGTACATGGAGATATTCAACATTGATTCTTCACGAAAAAAAGTGTGACTCATATTTTTTACAAGGTAAAATAGGAGAGTTCAGATATATAACGATTTTCGACACATAAATACTCGCGTGAAATTCTTAAACTTTAGAATTTAATATTACAATTTTATTTCACAATTTAATTTGACAAATTATTTTACAATTTGATTTTATAATCCAATTTTACAATTTAATGTACAATTTAATTTTACAATTTAATTTACAATTCGATTTTACAATTTAATTAACAATTTAATCTTACAATTTAATATACTATTTGATTTTACAAATAAATTTAAAATTTAATTTTACGATCAAAATTACGATCAAATTTTACAATAAAATAACCAATTTAATTTTACAATTAAACTTACACTTTCATTTTACTATTAAATTTACAATTTCATTTTACAAGTAAATGTAGAATTTTATTCAAGAATTTAATTTACATTTCATTTTACAATTAAATTTCACAATTTAATTTACAATTAAATTTTGCGATTTAATTTACAATTTGATTTTACAATTTAATTTACAATTTCATATCACAATCCAATTAGCAATTTGATTTTACGATTCAATTTAAAATTTCATGTTACAATTTAATTTACAATTTAATTTAGCAATTTGATTTACTATTTAATTTTAGAATTTAATTGACAATTTAATTTTACAATGTAATTCTAGAATTTAATTGACAATATAATTTTACAATGTAATTTTAGAATTTAATTGACAATTAAATTTTACAACTTTTTTTACAATTTAACTTCATAATGTCATTTTACAATTCAATTCACAATTTAATTTTACAATTTTATTGATAATTTAATATACAATTAATGCACTTCTTACAATTTAAAACGATCGTATTTATACACTTAATAAAGTTTTATAGAGTAGAATTATAAAAAGTCTAATATTTATCAGCTAAACTTATAATAAGTTTGACTTTGAAATATTCAAAAATATTTTGACCGATTATTAAATTTATTTGTATCAATTGAATTGATTTGCATTACATGAACTTTTTTCAGTGAAAAAAAAAATTGAATAGATTTGAATCGAGTTCCGAATAATTAACATTGAATTTGAATGGACTTGAATTGATTTTTGTTGATAGAATCGATTGATGCAATCATATAATCGAAAGATAAGAATTGTTATTTTAATTGATTTCAACAATCAGATCAATTTGTTTATGTAAACAAAATTAATTTCATTACAATTATTCCAATCTGAATCAAATCGAACTGAATATAATCTGAGAAAATTATATTTAAAAAAATAAAATGCAACTGCAACAAATACAATCGAAATTTAACTGTAATGTAATTGAAACTAAAATATAAGAAATTTAATCAATTCGACTGTAATAAAATTGTGTCCATCAGAATAATTGTAAAAGAATGTATGATTCTATTCGGCTTTCAGTTTTAAAAAACAAATTATCTAAAATCCTTATAATTATAAAAAGTATTCATTGATCTATGATAATAAATATAAACATGCATGTCATCAATAGTCATTGACATATATATTTGTTGGAAATAATATTCGTTTAATTTCAAAGATCTTCAGAGAATATACAACTCAACAATCAAATATACCATAATATGTCTAGTTAAAAAAGCCAAATGAAATCGTAGAAGTTATCGCGGAAGTATGCGAAGAAATCAAATACCCTAACGATTTGAAAATAGAATATTTGTCTCTCAAAGTTTTCAACTCATTAAAAATGTTACTAGTACAGTCCAACTCTATTTATAATTCTAAGACATTATTCGAGTTCGTTTACCAAGAAAGCAGTCCACGAACATAAATAAAATACGTTAACTGCTGCAGACGTCACGTAGAAAAAAAGACTGAAGTTTTACTAATCAGCAAAGTTTTTTCGCAAATTCAAAAGTAGCTCTAAAATCGATCAAATTATTCAAAATCAAAACAAAAAAAGTCGGAGGATTTCTATAAAAAAGGTTTCCTTTTTTTTACGAGTTCATCGCCATCGAAATCGTTCTGGAAATTCCTACTTTTTTTCCCCGTGCACACCTGTAAAAACTTGAATTTGTCAAGTGAGTCGAGTCTCATTCATAATCTTTTTCGGGCCCGAAAAAAATCTGATAAACGCCTTCTAACGATGCCGAATCCGGTGAACATTCACCTGCAGCGAAAAACCGGAATCGCCGGGTCCGGAAATCGGTCGAAACGCATGGTCATGACCCGCTCAAGAATAGAAGAAAAGGACGCGAGAAAAAGAGAGAGAGGAGGGTGAAAAAAGGCAAAAAGCAACGCGTCGGCGAAACTAGAAATGCGGGACTTGCTCGACGTGAAACCACGGAGCTTGACTTCTCTCATCCGGGTCGCTTTTTTTTCATGCATCCAGGCTCGCGAGCGTATGTGACATATAAAATGCGTAACTGCTTTATCCCATTATACATATTTTATGCATATTCTGTCGTCCAGTTTTCTAGATCGCCATAACAATTTCATACAGTTATGATCGCGGCCAATGAAAGCGTTACCGTTTGTTTACCCGTTTCGTTACAATCTCGCGAATGCGGAATTAGCCCTGAAAAATTCTTGTTCCTTATATGGTGATCGAGGGATATTGTTCCAGGAGCTGATGACTGCGAAATTACTTGAATTATACTGTTTATTGAAGTTTTTCTAATTTTTTTATTCGCATATTTAATTATTCTTGTCTATTTTTATTCTCATCGGTTTGGATTATGAATTAGTCAAGTACGAAACATTTCTATGTAAAGTTGGGTTTGAGGAAATATACCCAAATAAATATTTTTAATATGCCGTCTATCAAATTTCGTACTTTCTTGACATTTTCGCTGTCAGAAGTATAAAAATGTTGCAATTGGCAAATTTCGAAGTCTACAGCAAAAACGTGATATGATTTGTGGAAAAATGTAGAGAACTTGGTAAAAATTGATCGAATAGTCAAGTTATTAAATGCTTGAAAAATTATAAGAAAAAGTTCCATTTATTAGACCTTATTCTTTTTAACACGTAACATTTCCTTGAAATTGGAAGTTGATCATTAGATCAAAAAAATATTTTCAATTCAAAACGATCGTATATATACGCTTAATCGATCGTATTTATACACTTTTTACAATTTAATTTTACATTTTAATTTTACAATTTAATTTTATAATTTAATTCATTTATTTTGATTAAATTAAATTCATAATTTTAGTTTATTTAAATGAATATTTTTAAGTTAATGAATTTAAATTTATTTAATTAAATTATCTAAAAAATTAATTTTATTCAATCAATGTTTGAATTCATATTTAATTAAATTCATAATTTGAATTTAATTAAACTAGTTGAATTTTGCAAATAGTTTTACAATTTGATTTTACCATTGAATCTGAAAATTAAATTAACAATCCAATTTCATAATTTAATTTACGATTGAATTTTACGATTTCATTTACATGTAAATTTTATAATTTAATTTATAATTAAATTTTGTAATTTAATTTACAGTTGAATTTTACGATAAAATATACAATTGAGTTTTCCAATTTAATTTCCAATCAAATTTTACAATTTACTTTAGAATCAAATTTTACAATTTATTTTATAATTCAATTTTACAAATAAATTACCAATTAAATTGCACACTTACATTTACAATTTAATTTTACAATTTAATTTTCATTTTTATTTTACAATTAAATTTACAATTAAATTTTACGATTTAATATACAATTCAATTTTACAATTTCATTTACAATTTCATTTACAATTAAATTTTACAATTTAATGTACCCCGCGTAGGAAAATACCTTTGATGGCATCAGTGTCATCGATGTTTTCCGATGTTATATTGTTAGTATATTGTTATAGTACATTTGTTATAGTTATATTGTACATTCGACTGTGATCACTGATGTCCGAAAACACCGATGACACTGATGCCACCAATGGTATTTTTCTATGCGGGACGATTTAATCTTACAATTCAATTCACAATTAAATTCTACAATTTAATTAACAATTTGATTTTACAACTTAATTTACAATTTGGTTTACAATTTAATTTACAATTAAATTCTACAATCCAATCTTAAATTTAATTTTTCAATTTAATGTACAACTAAATTTTATAATTTAATTTACATATAAATTTTACAATTCTTTTTACAATGAAATTTTATTATTAAATTTTAAATTAAATTTCTAAATGTCATTGGAAATTGAATTACAAAATTCATTTTACGATTGAATTTTATTATTCAATTTACAACTAAATTTTACAATTTCATTTCCAAAAAATTTTACAATTTAATTGACAATCAAATTATACAATTTAATCAACAATTAAATTTTGCAATTCAATTAACAATTAATTTGAACAATTAAATTTACAATCTAATTTTACAATTTTATTTACATTTTAATTTTACAATTTGATTTACAATTTAATTTACAATTTATACACTTTTTACGATATCAAACTAACTATTTATACACATAATAAAGTGTTATACAGTCGAATAGTAAAAAGCCCAATATTTATCAGGTTACAGTTAAAATCTGAGAATACAAATTATTCTTTTAACTCCGGATTCGAGAAAAAAATTCTCTAATTTCCGTCAACGATTAATCTATCAAACTATAGAGATAGTAGAAAATGTTTGAAACTATCAAAAATGAAAGGAAATCGTCAACATTGTCCTATCTAACAATAAAAACGCATTCAACATTCAAAAATATTTTCAAAAATGCATTCAAAGGAACTATCCTGCATCTGTTGCGAAAAAACACAGAGAATACAATGAGAGTTAAACAACCCCTTTCTGTCGACCCAAAACTGCAATCTTTTTAACTTGTTAATGATTTTAAATTCATTGCAAGTCTGGGATTTATTGGTCATCATCTAAATATACAAAATTAAATAATAGTAAATATAATAATATGAAAACGAATCTGAGTTTACAATTTTTTTTCCAACTATTGATTTAGCAAACGAAATTCTATATTTTCCGTCAAACATCAATCTCTCAAACTGTATGCAACGTATAAGATGTTTTCAATTATGGAAAATTGAAGAAAATTATGAAAATAGTCCTAATATTCACGAAAATATTCAATATTCAAAAATATTTTTAAAAACGCATGGCAAGGAACCCATCCAGCATCTGTTGAAAAAAATGCAGAGAACCCGATTAGAATCATAAAACGCCATTTTGTCGACCAAAAACTACAATCTTCCGAACTTTAAAATGATTTTCTACCCTATTTAAAATCGATATTTCGAATCTTTGGACGAAGTGGATCAAAAATTTCACACGCATCGATATGAAAAGAGGCAAAAGATTCCTCTTGAGCGTCGAAAATGGTGAACGTCGCGGATTTGCATGGCATTAGCGACGTACACTTGGCGCGTATCTCAGATCCATTTCATTTGAGGCGAAATTCATGGGGTCGTAGCCGCGGGTTATGACGCTCTCCTCAACCCTTCTACGAAAGTGCAAACACCGCCGACTCGGCGCGCGAGAAGACGAGACGAAAGAGATCAGGTATCAAGTGAAAAAAGGAGCCATTGTACGGGAGCATCTGACCGTGGGGTCGACACTCGCAGAAAAAGGAGTGGAAAGGGGAAAAAAAGAATGCACGATCGCGCGCAAGCACCGAAAGCGTTGGCAGTTTATAAGGGTCTCGGCATTGTCGATGCGTATTATCATGCTAAATATAACATGTTAACTACTTCACATAATGGCCCTTTATCGCCAACGACTGCAAAGTGTGCAAATTTTTCAATTGTTTGTATTAACAAAATTTTTTGGGCATTTTTCCCAGGTCTAGGGAATATTTTTCAACATTTTGGCAGAATCAACGTCTTAGAATAAATGATATAGAGTGATTTTAAATTACTTTTAACCCGATTGTAGGACACCTCTTCCGATCCGTATTTTCTACTTCAGGATTATTGTTATAAATATCACATTTTCGCACAAAATATAGAATTTCCAAAAAAAATAGAAGTTATATGTGATGCCCGATGGTACGTGAATAATCTAAAATTGTACCATGTTCACTGAATTCTTTGTATTTTTTAACAATATAATAAACTCGGTCCTTAATTTTTTTACGATCATGTTTTCTAATAGATTTTTTCATTTTCTGGCCTAAATGCAACTGTCATAACATTGTCTCCGTATCACTCTGCTCAGATCTTAATTCTTCCAAAAAAGGAAGATACTATTTATTTATTTATGAGATATTATGTCGTATAAAGATGATTAAGATATTATATTTCAAAAATATTTATTTATGAGATATTTTTTACTATAAGGATATAGTAAAAAAAACACGAGAAAATGACAGCTCTACTTGAAGTCTGATAACAGTTGAAAGTGCAGTATGATAACTCGAGAAAATAAAAGAATGAGAAAAATAGTTCTCGCACAAATATTTTTTTCAGAGATTTACCAAAAATAATGTGAAACCTTGAAAAGAAAAGAAATTCGACGAAGCCCCTAACAAGGAAATTTTCTAAAATTCAAGAATACAAAAATTCTGAGAATTTTAATTCAAATTCTGAAATTTAAATTCTTATTTCATAAATTCCAAAATAAATTCTGAATTTCCCATTCTAGATTAAAAATTCTGATTTAAATTATGAATTCGGAAATTCACTGAAAAAATTCATGAATTCACTGAAGGAAAGAATAAATTGAAAGAATTCACTGTAACACTTTACTGAATTCTGAACATTCTGATTCATATTCTTAAATTTAAATTATTATTAGTTTATAAATTCAGTGAATTCTTGAATTCAGTGAAAAAAATTCAAGCATACAAAAATTCTGAAAATTCTGATTCGAATTCTGAAATTTGAATTCTAAATTCAGAAATTCTGATTCAAATTCTGAAGTTTGAATTCTGAGTTCAAAAATTTTGATTAAAATTCTGAAATTTGGATTCTAGATTTAAAAACTCTTACTCAAATTCTGTAATTTGAATTCTAATTTCATATATTCTGAATTAAATTCTAAAATTTCAATTCTAGATAAAAAAATTCTGATTCAAATTTTGAATTGGAAAATTCACTGGAGAAATTCAAGAATTCACTGAAAGAAAGAACAATTTGAAAGAATTTACTGTGAAACTTCACTGAATTCTAAAAATTCCGATTCATATTTTTTAATTTTAATTATGAATTCAAGAGTTCACTGAAATGAGTGAAAAAAATTCAAGAATTTCAAAAGTTTGATGCAAATTCTGAAATTTGAATTCGCGATTCAAAAACTCTTATTCAAAAACTGAAATTCAAATTCTAATTTCACAAATTCTGAATTAAATTCTGAAATTTTAATTCTATATTCAAAAATTCTGATTCAAATTATAAATTAAAAAATCCACTGGAAAATTTTAAGAATTCACTGAAAGAAAGAACAAATTGAAAGAATCCACTGTGAAACTTCACTGGATTCTAAAAATTCTTATTCATATTTTTAAATCCAAATTATGAATTCAAGAATTCACTGAATTCAGTGAAAAAATTGAAGAATTTGAAAATTCTGACAATTTTGATTCAAATTCTGCAATTGGATATCTGAATTCAGAAATTCTGATTCAATTTCTAAAGTTTGAATTCTCATATCAAAAACTCTGATTCTCATTTTAAATCAATAATTCAAATCTCAGAAAAAAAAATTCTCGTGTGATATCTCAACGTTGTAAACTTTGTCAACATGAATATTCAAGTTGAAGCCTAAATTGTCAAAAAAATAATTATGTGGAAAAAAAGGGACTTTGGAAAAACAATGAGATGGAATATAAATCCGGTGGAAAATACGGATTGGAAAAAGTGACTGCCAACCTTTTAATCCGTCAAGTGAATGTCTTCTGCATAGAAGTCATTGTATCTGAAAGCCAACGAAAAATTATCGCTCGTTTTCCCGCCGTCGCGGAATCTTGTTTTTTTCGTCTCACCTCTGATTATTTCTCCTCTTTTCTTTCGACTCGAAAGCGCATTTTCTACGGCCGTCCGTTATGGAAATCCGGTGATTATTGGATCCAGATACGAATCTTTAAGGATCAATTTTTTACATTATCCCCTAATGAGACGGATACGTAATAAACCAGTTTTTTGAGAACCAGTCGCTAAATGGCTTCGCTCGGGCTACCAGAAGAAACCCAACAATGTTTACCATCCGTTACGGCGTGGCAGAAAACGCGGCCTCATAAACACACCGAAGTCGAGCCACCTGTCATATCAACCTGATAAAGCGTTGAAAATATTATGCAATTACTCACCTTAACAGTGAGAATAATAACGATGAAGAAAAAAAAAATACACATTTTTCGCTCACGCGCTCGCACGCGCGAAATTGCCCGTAAAAAGTTACTTCCTCTACGTGATTCGCGGTTGACATTATTGTGACGAAAATTTTTAACATTTCTCGGCCGAAAAAGTGGGACAGTTCCATAAACCTTGGTCGTATGTTGCTATGACGTTGAATTAAAATTATCTAAGACATTTCATCGCAGGCTTTTTTTTTAAAAACTTAGAAAGTGCTATGTAACGTTGGTAGAATGCAAATATTGGTAATTGTAGCTTGTACCAATTTACGATCGAAAAATCTAGAATCAAGCACGACAATTTCTACTTGGGAAATGTTGATTAATTGCTCGTAAAGCAATATTCGAATGGGATCGTACTTATGAATTCATCATGACGTTGCGATATTTTTGTTCTTATCTGACAATTGATGGAAAAATGCAGTTGTGCAGTTAGATCATGATGAAAAAAAACACGGGGCTAATGCTTTTATTTGCGTTTCGTAATATCGTAATTATGAAAATTGTGACGAAAGTTATGTTGCGTGATTAAATATGAGTGATATGATTGTTTGGAGTGAAACACTATTCGATGGGTGGATTTCTAAAAGCGAATTTATGTTGGAAGACGATTAAAGTCGTAGGTGTTTTCTGATTTTTTAACCAAAATCGGAGATTATGGGAACTTTTAAATGGCAACGTGGTATTAATCGGTTTTATTACACAATAGTGAATTCATTGATGAAAGGTGAATGGATCTCTTGATTTATTTTTCAGTATGATAATTTTTGAACTTCACTAAGAGGAAAGAATACTCATCTCACGAAAAAAACTTTCAACAGTTTGATTGAAAATGCGTCAGTCTTATAATTTTATATCTTTAGCTGCAGTTGCATATTAAGATATTTCTATATTTTATTAATATATAATATAGTTATATTCATATACATTTTCCTCCCCCTTTAGAAAGTTAACATAATTTATGGAACAGCCTCTTACTTCTTCCCCGTGACTCCCCTCAAACATCCGCTCCAATAATTATATTCGTGCAATAAGATCTCGAATCCTCTTTGATCCAAAACGAATGAAAGAGTTGAGAAGAAGGAAAGGAAAAAACGAGTTTTGCATCGCAATGTTCCAGGGGTGTGATGGGCCAGAAGCTGTTGGTGCAAGAGGCGCCCGGAGCGGGACCGACGAATCGCCTGGAATCGGGCGAGGGCGCCGGCGGAGGGGAGCTTCACCACTTCCTCCACCAGTACAACCAGCAGTCTCACAGCCCCGGGCAGAGCTTGCAGGGCGGGCTTCCGCTTCCGCTGAGCCCGCAATCTTTGCGCCACGACGGCAACGCCAACGTCGGCATCGCCGGCGTCAAACGAGAACCCGAGGATCTCAGCTCGTCCCGGAGCGGCGGGGGCGGCGGCCAACCGAGTAAGCGCCACAAACAGGCCCAGCCAGATAGCCCGACGCCACCGGGAATGTATCATCATCACCAGCACCAGTTGCAGGTAATTACCGCACCGCCCGACATTCCACCGTCCTTTTCCGGTTTTGAACCCAGATTTCACCCCTCCTCCTTTGAACTTAAATTTCTTTTTTTTTTTATTACAAGGGGTTTTGTCATACTTCCGCACGAATAATGGGAAAACGTGTTAATGTTAATGATAAGTTATCTTTTTTTTTACTTTTTATTTTTCTTTATTTACTTTTTATTTTTGAAACAGAATTTATTACAATAATACTATTCCATAATTTTTATTTTATATTATTTCATATTTCATATTTATATTATTATTCTTTTCACACTCACTATTAAAATGAATATGAACAATATCTCCAAACGATGTGTTTTTGACATTGTACAGGTGCAGCAATATGGAAGCCCTTACGACCCTTATACGAACTGCAGCCCTCGATTACAGTCGAACTCGTACAACTCGAATTCAGGTGGAAACAATGGTGGCACGCCGACGGGCTTGCACCAAGAGTCGACTGCGGTTTACGTGACGGGTGACCCTTTGCCTCCTCTGGCATCCTCGACCTCGTCGCCGCTCTCGACGACGACGGCCACGTATACGAGGTACGAGGTCATGCCGAGCTCGTACGCGACGACCCACACGGTGCGCTCATCCTCGAGCAACAGCAAAGTGCTCACCGTTGACCTGCCTAGTCCGGATTCCGGAATAGGCGCCGACGCCGTCACCCCTAGGCAAGATCATCACGCCCCAACGACATTACATCAGGTTCGTGTTATCATTAAAATTGAAGCATGTCACTTTATAAGACTCAAGAATTAAGACTTAAGACTCAACACTTAAGGCTCAACACTTCAGACTTAACACTTAAAACATAAAACTTAAGACTTAACACTTAGCACTTAAGGCTTAACACTTTTGACCTAAGACTTATCACTTAAGACTTAATACTTAACACTTAAAGCTTAAGACGTAGCACTTAAGACTTAAGGCTTAAGACGTGACACTTAACACTTAAGGTTTAAGATGTAACACTTAGGACTTGTAACTTAAGACTTAATACTTACCACTTAAGACTTAAGACATAAGACTTATAACTTAAGATTTAATACTAAAGACTTAAGACTCAACGCTTAAGACTTAAGTGTTAAGTCTAAAGTGTCAAGTTTAGTTAAGTGTTAGGTTAATTTAACTTAAATAATTTAAGTTAAGTTAGGTTGAGTTAAATATACCTGAACACTTCTGAACATACCCGACCATACCGAAACACTTTTGAACACTTTCCGAACATACCCGAATACTTCCCCAACATACTCGAACATTTTACATTACAAAAAAATTGTTTTTATACTTACCGTTTCATATTTTCCTCTACTTTATGTCTTTCTCTGTCGTATTTTTTTTCATTATTTCTAATAACCACAAAATTATTATTAATAATTATAAAAAACGTATATATTTTATATAGTGTAATAAAGATTTAATATAATCAAATCTGAACATCTCTAAAACAAAAATTTTCATCAACACCCACGCATTATAGTCTCGTAACGAATCGCGAATTTCGTCAAAATTTAACTGACAAGCCGCGACGTTTATATCATAAACGACGGTATAAATAATCTCTGGAAAATTGAATGGCGAAAATCTAAAGGAGAAACTCTCTAATCAATCATCCGCGAATGACGCGTGCGTTGCGTGTTGTGCGCGTGAGGCCGCGACCGGTAGATTTTACGAGACCGCGGTCGTTTCGCTCGAGGGAATTCGACGAGGTGCGAAAATCATTTAACCGCAAGCACACGGAAACGAAAATTTTCCATCGGGCGCGTGTCTGTGGTTAGAAAATTACCGGAAAATAATTTCTCTCGAGAGAAATCGTGTTGTATAGCACCAAAATTTAAAGACGGTGGCGAACATAAATGAAATTAAATTTCGTTGGAAAATTACGATGACAGATAATGGACATTCTATTGTACACAGTGATAAACTCGATTGCCAGAGTGTTTAAATATTGTTGAATTTGAAAGTTGTTGGTAATTTTACTGTATTTAAATAAATTATTGTTTTTTCATGAATTTTACTACTCACAGCAGCAAGTAAGATTGAATCGTATTCCTTAGCAGCAAAAAAAGTTTTTATTATAATAAATTTATTAAATAAAAAATTTGTTTTTAAATATAAAAATATTATAAAAAATAATATTTATAATAATAAAGTATTAAAATCGAGTTGCAACTTTCAGATTCGTTAAAAAAAATTTTCCACGCTAGTTAAGAAATATACTATTGAAGTATTGAATATGCCGAAACAAAAACATCAACTTGAAATGTCTGAAATGATTGTTTATTCATAGAAATTCAGGAATTTCGATCTTTCTGTTTCGTAAAATTTTTGTAAAATTGTTGTAAAATTTCCAGAAACTAACAAGTTAAACCTTAAAATTAATATTAAAAACGCATTAAAGTTCGAAACTTTTAAGATTCAAGAAAAAAAAATCGAGAATTCCACTATTCTATTATTTTTAATATTCAGGGATGAAAAAATACACTTTCGAAAATGCGTATGATCGCGATCTTTCAATGTTGTTGTAAAATTTTGTTGCAGTCTTCATTTGATTACACGGAATTGTGTCCTGGTGGTAACGGGACCGGAGCCACAGTAGTTCTCGACGGCGGAGCTGTGATTCATCATCAGCCGTTGCAATTGCAATTGCAGCAAAATCACGCCCAAGCGCAAGTGCAACGAGGGGGTTTGATATCCTCGGGCGCAGTAACTCCCACGCCGACGCCCAATCCTCCAAGATCGAGGCCCTGGCACGATTTTGGACGCCAAAATGATGCCGACAAAATTCAGATACCAAAACTGTAAGCTCCTTCTTTTGATATTTTTTTATTAATGAAATTCTTTATCCTTAATTTTTATATATCACTGACGTGATTTCAGAGAAATTAAAATATCTGCAACAGTTTTATGTATAAATAAAAAAAAAAACTAAAAAGTTTAAATAGCACAAAATTTTTTAAAAAAATTTGTTGCTGCAAATGTAATTTCTATCCCATAAATATCGCTCCTGTTATTTTCCTGTGAAAAAAAGCACTGTGAAAAAAACTTTTAAAAAGATACGAAACCACTCTCCGAAAGATACGACATTTCCCGGACAAGATATGCAAAGCTCATCAAGTAAACAATATCGGAGTGTGGCCTGGAAAAAGGCGTCATAAATCACATTTTTCTCGAGTGTAATCAATCGAACAACCGGCATCGAAAAAGCGGAGCTGGAAAAATGCGCGGATTGCAAACTTGACAGTCGAAACAAGCTCAAACCCTGCCTTCTCGGGCCCGACGAGATAAAACGGCTCCTTCCGCGAGGACAACATGTCGGGCTAATGAAACGACGTGCGGAAAAATGCCCGATACCTCTATAAATAAACTGAAGGGGCAGATAAGTTTCGTGCGTGTCGGGAAATGATTAAACTTGAAGAGTACGCCACGTTCGCCAATGTCTCGGGGGAGGCTAGTTTCACTTTACCCATGCGTGAAAACCTAACCTAAAAAACGGAAATTTCAGATTCAAAAACAGCTACTGATGTGAATACTTACAGAGAGGACTTAAAAATTTAAGTTCACTCCTTTTCTGATTATTGCACTCTGGTATCATAATTTTTTCTCGAAAGCTATGAATTTCATTCTGTTCATGGTTTCCTTGCTCCTTCCGCAGGATCTTGGCCGCAATTCCTATTCAGGCAAACTTTTTCGTCGCGAGTTACTGTCAAGTACCGGCGTCAACGCCGACACCGCAGTCGTCTCGGAGATACAGTAATATTGTAAAAGTCCGCGACTCACGCGATAGGCTAACTAGGTGGAAAAGGTTTAGCTTGGCCAAGTCGCGTAAAGTAGATAGTCACTTCCTTCGGATAGCACGGCGTGCCACGACTGCTGTTGCTACTTTTTGGCTTTTATCTTGGCGACACATGCAAACGAGCGTATCGCGCTCACGAACGGTTCATTATACGCGCTGTATCACGCGCGCTAAAAGAGCCTGCGAAACGCTCCCTCGTTCGCAAATTATCTAGTTCATTAAGGCTCGGAAATATCCTTGGAAAAATCCGCCTCGATGGAGTGAAATACACTGTGCACGTATGGTGATTTATGTAGTAGCAGGGAAAAGTTGGATTCCCCAAGTGGAAACGACAACTTACTTGATATTTTTGAATTGCTGCGATTCTATTTAAATTTTTTCTTTCGTTTCTGTTTTTCTTTGAAGATATTCGAATTATGGATTCAAATACCATTTGGAATCACCAATCAGCACGTCACAGCGACGAGAAGACGATCGAATAACGTACATCAACAAAGGTCAATTTTACGGCATCGCGCTGGACTATGTTCCGGAGCCAGACAAACCTCTTCTTAAAACGAACCAAACTGTCAAGGTAACTTCTTATCCACTTAATTTTTCATTCAACGATATTTAACAGTAATAAACGATATTACTTTTATAACCAGTCTTAAAAATCTACATCCTTCGACATATACCGAAATCGATCATGAGTTAGAATAATTGGACCCAATAATAATAATAATTAGTTGAACGTTATTCTCCTCAATAACGAATATTGACTTGGAATACTCGAATTTCTGATCAATTATAAACAAAAAAAAATGTGTTTCAAACCATTATATCCACGGAAATCATTCCCCCTCCACGAATTCCTCTGAAAACGTACTCGTTCCAACTATACCAAAACGAGAATGAAAAGAATCCCGTATTCCCTCTACCCTAATCTTCCGTAATGAAACTCATCGGGGCTAAACGAAGAATGCCCGCAAGACGAAGACGAAGGAAAGAGGCCGTTTGTTCGCGCGGCGAAATCTTAATTGGTATAAATCGGTACCGTTAGCAATTCCTATTGCGATAAGAGAGGTGAGCTTTTTTTTCAAACGTATTTCTCCGGATGACGAGTTACGACTTCCTTGTTAATTACTAATCGAGTGTCCACCCTGTAGAGAGACATGTACCTAAGTGACTTGCTCCCCCTCCCACTAACGCCCTCCTCCCCCTTCTTCTTCGCCCCTGTGCGTGATCAATGGCATTCGAGCAACGCCGCGTAACACTTCCGACGTAAGTGTAACGCGGTAAGAAAAAGGGAGAGAGATGGAAATAAGAGGAAAAAGGGAGAGAAAACGAGAGGTGCATACATGGAAAGAGCCCATTCACCCGAATCACGAAAAATCGGCACGCACTTACATATACGCCTTATGACTTATTATTTTCTTTATTGTGCCGAAGACATGGAACACCTACGTACCGGTAGTTATTTTCTTGCATAATTAGATTTTTTTTTCTACTCCACCGTGGTGTACGCACGTTCGCTCTGTTTATGATTGGCGAAAATTTCGTGTCCCGATAAAGTGCATTTTATTTCGTTATGTCGAAGATAAATCTTGGGGTTGCGTAATGACGACTAACGGTGCTTTCGCAATGCTTGCAGAGTGTGATAATGCTGATGTTCCGGGAGGAGAAAAGCCCGGAGGACGAGATCAAAGCGTGGCAGTTTTGGCACGGCCGGCAACATTCTGTCAAACAGAGGATTCTCGATGCTGGTACTTTTTTTCGTTTTTGGTGGTGGTGTTATAACAATCTCATATTGTTAGGAATAAATAATGGTTTTGTGATTTGAACGTCGTTTTTGAATGAAGGAAATATAATTGAAATATAATTTTTTTCGATGATGTGGTTGAAGTAGTCATCATATTTGGTACAAATGAGAGTGAAAGGATTTGAAAACGTACATAGCTTTTGGTGATGGTTTTTTATTTTTTTATGGTGTTTTTTCCTACGCTTGACGAAATTGAGGCTCGTGAGGAATGATTTTAAGGTAATGGTTTTCATATGGTGTAGATAGTTGATATGATTCACGATTTTAAATTATATTCACAAATTTCATAATACTATTTTTCAGACACCAAAAACAGCGTTGGTATTGTCGGTTGCATAGATGAAATCGCGCACAACGCAATAGCCGTTTATTGGAACCCCCTGGAATCTTCGGCGAAGGTACTTTTGACAATAATCAAATATTTTACTAATCATAAATGTTTTTTATGAAAATGAAAAATCAAAGACTAAAAAAGAACCTTCCATAATGTTCATAATGCAATGGGAAAATTAACATTGAAGGTTCATCTATTTGCAGATAAATGTAGCTGTGCAATGCTTGAGTACGGATTTTTCGAGCCAAAAAGGAGTAAAAGGTTTGCCTTTGCATATTCAAGTTGACACGTACGAAGAGTCACCTCCTCAAAATCATGCCTATACGCCGCCCTCGCACCGAGGCTACTGTCAAATCAAAGTTTTTTGCGACAAGGTACGTTGCATTTCAGTAAACTTATTTTTTATACATCCATATTTGTCATGTTTTCAACTATTGCAATCCAGAAAAAATTCTTCCGAGTAAATTAAGTTTAATGTGATGTAATGAAGTTGAAGGCTTGGTGTCGATTGTGCACAAGTTTATAGTGCACATTCATTTTGTTCAATGTTTAGTGCACAATGAAATGTGCACCATAAACTTGTGCACCATATAATGTGCACCATAAACTTGTGCACAATATAATGTGTACAATATAATGTGCACCGTAAACTTGTGCACAATATAATGTGCGCCATCAACTTGTGCACAATGAATGTGTGCACAATAAAATGTGCACCATAAACTTGTGCACAATATAATGTGCACCATATAATGTGCACCATAAAGTGTGCACCATAAAGTTGTGCACAATATAATGTGCACCATAAACTTGTGCACAATATAATGTGTACCATAAACTTGTGCATAATAAATGTGTGCACAATATAAGGTTCACCATAAACTTGTGCACCATACAATGTGTGCCATAAACTTGTGCACAATAAGATGTGTACCATAAACTTATGCACAATCGACACCAAGCCAAGTTGAAACCAAATTCTCTGAACTTAAAAATTGAAATATTTTTCCGAAATTTTTGAAATGTAATTTCTCTGAGTGATCATTTAATTTCGAGATGTTCTGAAAATGTTGAAGGGAGCCGAACGAAAAACACGAGACGAAGAGAGGCGAGCGCTTAAAAGAAAAGGACAGCAAACGGGAGGAAGGAAAAAGCTCGACGAGCTTTATCACGCGGTCACGGAACGCAGTGAATTTTACACAATGGCGGATCTCCACAAACCACCAGTTTTATTTTCACCCCCTGCGGAACATTCTATTGATAAAGTACGTTATAATAAAATTAAATCATGTTTTATTTGATTTGTTCATGGTTTTTTCTGAATCACTGATGTTAATTTTTTAAATTTTGAAAAAACAAGAAAAGAGAGAGAGTCTATTTTAACCTAAAACATTGTACTTTAAATTTATACATGAAATTATAAATAATTTTATACAAATCTCGTTCCTGTTCCCCATCAAAAAATCTAAGCAAGACTTCTCCAACTGTTACCCAAGAATTCGAAAATATAAAAATTCTTCCAAGTTCCAAATTTTAGAAAAACCCGTGTCTCATACTTCATTTTTCACGACAGTTTTCGACAATGGAGTTGTCTGGGTTCTACGGTGGTGGCGGTACCGGGGGCGGTGGCGACACGGACACTTCATCCCTGAGTAACGGCGAAAGCGGGGGTTTGAAGGTCGGTGGCGGGAGCCCGTATCCTAACTGCGGGGGTGGAAGATCGAGCCTTCCGGCTCTCAAGTTCCACAACCATTTTCCGCCTGACAACGTGACCTCGCTTCACGACAAGAAGGACTCACTGCTGATGCAGGTGCAAGAGCTCCAGGGCACAGTGCTCCAAGGCGTGCCCCAATCCGCGATATCTCAGGGTGGGGTGCTAGCCAATAACAGCCCCGTCGGCAATCGTTTCCACATGCAACCGCATTTACGAGGACCCGACGAGGAACGCGTCATGCTCTACTTGCGCCAGGAATCTGACGATGTATACACGCCCTTACACGTCGCGCCGCCGACCGTCCAAGGACTCTTGAATGCCGTAAGACATTTTACGCTATTTTCTTTTTTTTGTCGCTTTATCAAAACGGATAATTATGAGTGATAAGTAACGAGTGGATTCAAAAAACTGTATTTGGTGAATTTTTCACCTTTCAAATTATTTATCGCCATTGGTAAACGTGCTCATACGACGTCATAATTATGGCGGAAAATTGTTGGAAATGGGAAATGTGAAAAAATGTGAACGACTCTCAAAAAGCAGCTTTGAGAATTATCGTCGGTTGCTGATGTACAAGGTTTAAATTTTTATGGCCATTATTGTGAGTTTGCTACGGAACACTGCTGAGGAACGTTCCATTTGTTATAGTCTATACCTGAATATGGTACTCCCTTCTTTCGATTTTTAAGGGTTAACTTAACGTTTGTTTTTCTTCTTCTTTTCTTTCCTTTTCTTTTTTCCTCTTCAACGACCCAACCTACTTTTTTTGATACTAACATTGAAAGAAATTTTTTTTTAGTTAAGTGCTTGATGTGGAATACGAATTTTTCTTGAAACAAAATTATGTTAAGTATGTAAAAACTTTCAAAATTGATCGATGAGAAAAAAATTCAAAACATTGTCTCTGAGTCGTATTTTGACGTAAAATCCAAAAAACGCAGCTTCCCAGAATCATCAGAAAAAAAGCTAATAAACAATCCTTCACAAACAAATCGTTTTATTACCCGCTAATTAATAATTTTGCGCATGTGCTGAATTTACGTCCCCGCTCTCATGATTAACACTGGCGAAGCGATAATCACAGAAAATAAAAACAACCCGAAAAACAACGATGCTTTGTATGTAACTCGTCAGAAAAAAGTGGAAAAGACATTTCGAAATTCTAATCATTCTATCTCTTCTACACATTTATTTTCTTCTTCTGTTTTTTTTCAAAATTTCCTCTGCTATCTTTCGTTCACTTCAAGATAAAATAGAAGAAAAATTCTAAACTTATATCGTTGTAGCTGTCAAAATTCTAATGTTCTACTTTTTTCTATTTTGCAGATTGAGTCAAAGTACAAAATTGCATCCTCGAGTATTAATAACCTCTATCGCAAAAACACAAAGGGGTAAGTTTAGTAGAATGTCATCTTTACTCGCATGCACGCTCTCGAAGTGTAGCGCATGTTTTAACGGTGACATTACCCGATCGCTCGTTGCTGGTGGTAATGTCCTTGTAATTTGTGGTACAACGGAAAATGTTGGAAAACTTTCCAACACCTCGCTTTTGTTTGTATATTCTATTCCTGCAAGTGTAACCCTTTCCAGCTACTAATGAACCTTTATTCCTACTTTTTTGCGGGCTTTCTCCCTTGGTTCGAAAAGAGTTCTTTCGGAATATATATATAATATTGAAAGGCTTGGTGTCGATTGTGCACAAGTTTATAGTGCACATTCATTTTGTTCAATGTTTAATGCACAATGAAATGTGCACCATAAACTTGTGCACCATAAACTTGTGCACCATAAGCTTGTGCACCATAAGCTTGTGCACAATAAATGTGTGCACAATATAATGTGCACCATAAACTTGTGCACAATATAATGTGCACCATGAACTTGTGCACCATAATCTTGTGCACAATATAACGTGCACCATAATCTTGTGCACAATATAACGTGCACCATAATCTTGTGCACAATATAATGTGCACCATAAACTTGTGCACAATATAATGTGCACCATCAACTTGTGCACGATAAATGGGTGCACAATAAAATGTGCACTATAAACTCATGTACAATCAACACCAAGCCTATTGAAAAATTACTTTAGAATTGACTTTTGTAATTAAGTAAGTGTTCAATGACGTAATGTTGGTCAATAACTAAAAAGACCACCAGCACAAGCGGACGGTAGCATGGTCACTTGAATATTTTCATCACAATTGTTTCTTCGTAAAAAATGATGATTCCAGATCGCGAAACTATTGGATTCCCAGAAACTTTTCTGCTACCAAATTTTCATAGCTCTGTATTTTCGTCCCTGGTGTTTTTGCTGTTTTTCTGTATATGTGCTACTGGTTCTAGGTTTGAGTGTCTTGAGAGTCATTTCGTTAAAGTTTCAGTATTGAAATTCAATCCTTTTTATATGACTGTAAATTCGACAAAACTGCAATGCTGAATTCAAAAGATAAGTCATACTCTTCAAACTAACGTTGTATCGTGGAAAAAAATTATCCTTTAAAAAGATCACTTAATAAAAACCGGAAGCTTGATAAACTTAGGCTTTTAAAACTTATGTTTCATTAAAAAGTTGGTACTATTGAAAATTTCCTAGTTTCTCTGAAGACTTATAACATTTTATTGCTTCGAGGTTCTTACGCTGCATAATTTGAGTGTTTCCTAAGAATGATGAGAACTTTGAACGACCTAGAGACGACTCGGAAGACCTTCTCTTTCCTAGCGATTTTTCATACCTTGAACATGAAATTATCAATTATCACCCTTACAGATAATAATTTTTCTGCAATAATAATTGTGTAATTTGTTCTTTGGTGACCCAAGGTATACGTTTTCGCAACAACTTTCTATTTATTCCCAGTAAACCTGTGAGCTCACTGTGAGCTGTTCAACAGTAAACTCACTATGAAAATTCTCTCCGAAGCTCACAGGTTTACTGAGTGTCATTCTGTCTGTTGAACCATAGAATTTCTGCGTGAAAGTATTGAAAGGAAGAAACTGACAAGGAAGTTTTGTTTCCAGAGTTACGGCGAAAATTGATGACGACATGATCAGGTTGTACGTGGACGAAGACATGTTCATCTTAGACGTGACACAATTGCGCGTAAGTCAGGTTGCAGATCGACCGGGATCGCCAGGGGAACATCCGGGCGATTCTCCCAGCATGATCTACGACGTGACACTCATCAAAGTTCCATCCTCGCCCATGTCTTTGCCGTCCTCGCCACTCGCGCCACACGCTCATTCCCACGTGCACTCACACGTCCACGACGCGGGCAACTCGTGAGTCGCTACACGTTACGTTCCAGTTCCACATTTTGTACATACGATATAATATATGTCATAAAAAAATACTGAGGTTAGGTTAGCTCTAGGCTTGAACAATGCTCCGCTCAAGATGGTCTCCCAGGGCGAAAAAAAGTTTTAAGGGATGCAGTTTTGATTGTCAGTTGTTGGGCTTTTGGCAGATATTTGAAATATTGTCAATGTTTTTTTAGAGTATGTATTTTGAGGCATTTAGTTTTTTGAATTTTTTGGATTAAGAGAGTAAAAGAAATTAGTTGTAAGATTTTGTGAATATCCACCTCTGTGTCAAAATTACGTGTTCATGCTGCAAATTTGAGAACCTTTTCAAGTGGGGACAATGATTTTGGATTCTACGGCTGTTTTTGGCTCTGAGAAACCGTCTTTCGTGAAATATTCATAGATTTCGCGCGACATTGTAACCTCACGCGCGGTTTTTTTAGGAAAAAATTTTTACAAGTCTGTTGGTAGATTGAGGTAGATGGGCAAGTTATGTTGACAAGCGCGTTGTTCTCGGGTGACAAAGTTTTTTCTGGCTGAATTGTTTTTTTTTTTCTAAAAAGTACAGTAGGTTTTCTTAATTCTATTCAATTAACAAATGAAATTTTCAAGAATTTAGATTTTTAAATGATTATTTATTCAAAATTATATTTTTTTAATTTCCCTGATAAGAATTGATTATTTGGGGTTTTAAACAATGCTCAAAATATTTTTAATAAAACTGCAAGAAATAGTGGACAGTTAAAAAAGTTTTTTTGATGAACCACTCGTTGACGTATTTTCAAAAATTTCCGTCGATTCATTTTTTTGTATAATGCTTCTGAAGTCACATTCTAAAAATACTTAAAAACTTGACTTTTATTTAAAAACAATCTTTTTGTTCATGTTCTCTTGATCTGATAAAAATGGGTAACTCGATGAACAACGTACTTTTCCAATTTGTACGAAATTTTTAAAAGGCTGTCTCTTCATCTACGTGCACAAGGTCACGCAAGCTTTGCGAATGGATTTTATTATGTTCATAATTTGTTATTTTATTGTCTCTGATAGTATATGAATTCCCACAGTACAGGCATTTTACAAAACATGTCTTTGATTTAAAGTAGTTTTTTGTAAATACTTGTTCATTTCATTAAGTTTTAAATAAATAATAAAATTTTTAGTTGTTCAGTCATTTTTTCGCAATCAGGGGCGTAACTATCTTTGGAAGGTCCATGAAAATTTGGGGAACAATGAAGAAAAAGTAAATAAAATCGAAATTGATTTGTGTCTTCTGATAAAAATATATGCATTGATTTTCAAGATGGAGAATTCTAAAATTACAAAAATAAAAAAAATGCACTTTGTTTTTGCCATAATTTTTGGAAGTAATTCACTTACTTATGTTGTAAAAGGTTGTATTCTTATAAAAAATCAAAATAATGAACGTTTTGTTTATTTTCCAAATTCATCTAATGTTTTGACATGTGTTTCATGTAATAATATTCTTGAATTCAAATTTGAAAACCAACTCAAAATAATTTGTCGAATAAATTACGTCTATTATCTCAACTGTTATGAATGAAGTTTATTTCATACCATTTTTAAATCTCATAATTTTATAATTTAAAAAATTTGACTCTTTGAAAGTCCAAATTTATCGACAGTTGCGTCTGTGGTGAAAACAAAAAACCTGTACTGTAAAAAACATTAAAAAAAATCATTTATCGCCTTCTGCTTTTCTAAAATATAAGCTTGTACAACTTCAAAACGAATATATAGACATCTGTATCTTCAAATTGTAAGTATATGTAAGAGAGCACATGTTTACGAAGAACTTTAGTATTTTATACTTGACACGTTGCAAGCACAAAAAAATTGTTATTTACACGTTGGAGAAAAAAATGTTAAATTATATTAGTTTGTAAAATGTACATGTGTATCGGAGGTGTAATAATCGTTGAACAATTTTTTTTTTATTGTTGCGCAAAGAACGCCGCGGCGAAATAGAAAAAATGCCGATTATTGAAATTATAATACTTGTAAATAAAAATAACGGGTCGTCGTTTTTTCTAACGTCGCTGCGAATGTTAAAGAAAAACGTGTTTTTTTTGTCAATTGCAAAAATAAGCGTTAAAGTATAAAGTACGACAAAACATGAAATGTGCTGTCGGGTGGAATAGTATATTTATTTGCATGCGCAAGAGTCATAGTTGTTCTCAAGTCGCGAAATGCGACTCACGTGATTTTCTGCGTGCCACATTTACGAGTTTAAGTGAAGCGGCCATTGAATCTTGCCTCAAATCACGTTATTTTTTTCGCCTTTGTACATTGTTTTTCGGGTGATTTCGTTTTGGATGGTAAAAGCTACTTTTGAAGACATTTTTTCCAACTTCAAATCAAAGAAATAAACTCATTTTGAAAGTGTATAATTGTTTAATGAAATATGATCATACTAGACTTGAACTTTTTTGACATCAGTAAAATTTAACATTAAGTGAAACATTCAAAACATTTGGTTATATTTCACATCGGTAAAATTTAACATAAGTAGAAAAAATGTTAGAAAGGAAATTATCTAAAAACTTTTCACCGAAAAGTAGCGATAAAAGAATTAAAAAAAAATCTGATGAAAAATTGACAATTAATATATGAAATATCACCAATAATAAGTGAAAGAAATTTGTGATTCTAAGTCGGGAAAAGCATAAGATGTCTTTTATTCATGAATTTAAAAAAAAATCACAAATTTGAGGATTACTCTATTCTGTCACGAACTGATAAGAAATCAAAAAATTGTAAAGAAAATTTTCGTCTGCCAAACTGTCCATGATTAATAAGTGTTACGAAAAATAAAATACTATCAAAAAAACAAAATTTAGATCTTATCTACAATCCAGTTATTCCCAAATGAAATAAAACACTCATCACAATTAGCCTGCCTATTCAGAACAAAACACCCTCTTAATATCACTGTGCCTTATCAGTTTCGTAAAGAAATCAAATTATAATCATTGCGTTTGTTGTACCGATATGAAAGCGACGATCAAAATACGCTTGTAAAATGCATATTATTAATTTTAAATCATATCAATATTATTATCATTGATTGCTATATTTTGTTACATTTATTTGCAGACATCATACAGATATTATTATGGATTCTATTGCCTAGAACTTACGTAATGACTTATATTGTTATTTTTTGTATGCGCGATCAGAGTGTCTGGGAAAGAAAAAGAAGATACCGTGAAAAAAGCCTTGGTCCATGAAATTTGTAACGCGGTGTAGCTCCGATATGTAAGAATATAATTTTAAATGCCTTTTGAACGCAAAAAAACGAATTATCATTGCAAACCTCGCCTCAATCAGAAGTCATAACGATTTCGCGAATGCAAAAAAGAAATGGAATTACACTTGATCAACATTGTATTTTTTATTTTCAAAATCGTGGAAACGTGATTAATCGACTGATGTTTTTACTTGAGAAAAGTTTTGATAATGATGAAACTGAAAACAAAATTCGTATGGACTTCTAATGACTCGAGGATTTTAATGTACCGTCGGTCATTTGCGCTAGGCGCGATCGGTTTTTTTCTCTTTGCAGCCTATAAGATTTGGGACGTTATTTAGATTTATCCTCGTAGTTTGTTTAGTACACCACAAAGTCCGCGGATCGAAAACGTAGATCACCGGAAGATAAAAACTTGATGAACGTTTCGTTGCATGACGTCTTGCCAACGTGAGATTGTGCCCAGAGGTGATATTATATTATTACGATGTTTATTAAAACAATAAATATTATATTAGTACGTTTTATAAATCGATGGAGTTCTTTTTTTTCCTTAAACCTTAAAATATATATATATATATATATATATTTTTTTTTTTCTTTAAGCATACTGACCCTGGCGGCAACTAAAAAACAAACACACAAAAAGCTTTACTCGACCTCAGTTGGACGTTTTGAAGTTTAGTTTTTTAGCTGCCGTTAGGGAAAACTCCAAGTGTAAAAGATTGTAAACATTTTTCAAAAACAACTAAGTTGAAGGATGAAGAGCATGAAATCGAATATGCTCGTAAAATGTTTTTTATCACTACACAACACGTGAATTTGAAAATCGCCACAATTATCAGGAAAAATGGTAAGTACATATAAATGTATTCAAATTTCTCTTGCTTATCTTTTTCAGTGCTGATTTCAGTGCTTTTGTATCTCACTTTTTTCATAAGGTTCTATTGCAATAATATAATTTCGAGCAATTTTTTTTATAAATTCTAGCGTTTATACATTGGTGATGTTCGGAGTGGGGGGGGGGGGCAGATTTCATTGATTTTTTCACTTACCAATCATTTCTATTATATCTTCTTTTTTCTTAAACAAACATTTCATTTTAGAATTCAAAATAACAAAATCAGGTAATTTTTGTATTAGTTTGTAGGTTTTATTTTTCAAGTTAAACAATTTTGCCAATTTTTATAAAATAACATGTTATTCAGTATACAATGAAGTTATAAAATGCTACACACTTTCAGCATAGTACATATTTTCTGAATTTTTCTTTGTTTTTCAGGTTTTAGGAAAAATTATCTATCTCAAGTGATCAAAAATATTTAATTACATAATTACTGTTAAATTTTCAACGGTTTTAATTATATTTTGATTTATCTTTTGAAAGTGAAGAGTTGATTTAGTGAAAATTTCAGTGAAAAATCTCATTTCATAATTGGACGAAATGTAAATATAAATTTTTTTTCTTTAATCTTTCTAAGAACTATTATCTAAATACTTCGACATCAATAAATTATTGATAAAAACGAATTTTATAAAAAAAATATCGAATCCATACTCAGCAACCAAAAGAATTTATGAGAAGGACATATATGTTTTTATGAAAATGGTGCAAAAATTTGTTTCAATAAATAAAACTAGATGATGAGATGCAAGTGCAAATCTTACCCATGAAGTATAATTTCAACTTCATTTTGACTCTAGGATACGAAGTCATTACAATTTTTACATGTTTTACAGTTAGAATGAAGTTGAAACTCAAAAAATTTTCAACTAAATTTTATCTTCATACGCATCCACTTGCAAAAAGTGGAATGGAAAATAAGTTGAAATGATAAAGATTTTTTTTTAATTTTCAAAGGATAAAGAAAAAATTGCAGTATGTTTTTGTAAAATTAAAAAATTCAATAAAATGTTTATTATTCATTATACAGGGTGTCCCAAAGTCTACAATAAATATTTCAAGGGTTTATAGTTTGTGAAATTCTAAGACAATTTTTCCTTTATCATTTTTCACAAAACTCAAAATCGAAGAAGATATTAGAGTTTGAAATTTAACCTATAAACGCGTTCTTACGAGGAGTGAGGATAAAAACCACGAACCAAAATCTATCAAAATTTTTTGCATATGTTTCTGAATAGAAAAGTCCTTTGCAGTTTTTCAAAAAATTCAAAATCAAAAAAGATATTCGAATTTGAAATCTGAGAAATCGAATTTTCCATGCCCTTTTCTTCTCTGCATACGAAAGTTGTGAAATCATCGAAAAAAGGCTAATACGAAAAGGAATAATGCTTAATTTGACAATGC
>JAPYZL010018352.1:548-22602 GCA_030522825.1 Platygaster orseoliae
ATTGAGCATTAGTTGTTATAACAGAAGCTTTGGTTATTATAACCAAAGTTTTGGTTGTAGTACCCAAAACTTTGGTGGGTCCATATTTTACTTAATCAATGGTTGCTGTCACCAAACCATTTCTCTCCGTGTGATAAAGTTATTTTCTAGTATTTCACATGTTCAGAATTTATTATATAAAGAGAAAAGTTGCTATTGAAAAATAATATTCTCATATAAAATGTTACTTCAGGTTTTTATCCAAGGTGGAGGATTCCAATATGGATCAGCAAACATTGATTTGTATTCTCCAGATTTCCTCATCGAACACGACGTTGTACTTGTGACATTTTCCTACAGACTTGGTCCTATAGGTAAATTACACTTTTTTTCATTTTTTATTAACTCTATTTAATTTTTCTAGTTTCTTGTATTTTGATCGTCTTTCATATTTAGTTTCCTGGAACTTTCTCCGAAATTTTCTTGACCCAACCAGAATTTTTTTTCTTACCTCACATCATCCATTTAATAACATATATGAATGATGTTCATTTATTCACAATTTTCGCATAATCGGACATTAAAACCATCGTAAATTTTGAAAAGAGTCAAAACATGTATTCTTACAACTCAGATATATCAAAAAGAATATTTTCAAAGATTTTTGAAAATATTATATCTTCATAAGTTGAAAATGTGGAGAGTTTTGAAATTCTAGTTTTAACCATTTTTCAACAGTATGAGGAATTTTTATAAATAATTATAATAAATTATTATTATTATCGATTATTTAATGAATTTTTATTTATTATTATATTGAATAATTATTATTTATTATAATAAATTATTATTGATTAATATTATTGATTATTTTATTATTAATAGCTGCTATTTTGTAAATTTTTCAGTTCTTTCTAGACTCCTGTTATTTCCACGGAATTGATTCTTTTGAATTAAGTTTTTTACATTTTTTTGTTTTGATAGATTTTTAAAGAAATTTTGCAATAATTGAAAATTCAAATTTTTATCATCAAAAAGGTGAATTAAAAATGACGGATTAAAAATGGCAGATCAAAATCTACAAAATCAAACGATTCCAATCTCCAAAAGCTTTTACTCTGGAATTTCAGTAACATTCTAAATTAGAATTTTGCCAATTTAAAACAACATTCTGAAATTTACTGAAAAAACAATATTGAGTTCTCAAAACTTGAAATGACTGAATCTTACTAAAAAAAAGTCGCTAATAACATTTTAGTAGTTTAGGCATAAAAGTAGTACCAAATAATTTTTTTTTGGAAGAAGACCAAATAAATTTCTAATACCATGTACATACTCTACTGAAAAAAAATCCAATTAGATTTTCAATTGGGTTTCTAATTGAAGAAATGGTCAGTTTTCCATTTGGATTTCCAGTTGTAAATCGAACGAGATTTCCAGTTGGAATTCCAACAAGATCTCCAGTTCTAAATCTAAGTGGATTTCTTTTAGGAAAATTTGAATGAAATTCCAGTATAAAATCCAATTGGATTTCCAATCGAAGAAATGTTCATTTTTCCAGTTGGATTTCCATTTGGGAATTTCAACAAGATTTTCAGTTAGAAATCCAAGTGGCTTTCTTTGAGGAAAACTTGAATGAAATTCCAGTATAAAATCCAATTGGAGTTCAAATTGAAGAAATGATCAATTTTCCAATTGGATTTCCACTTGCGAAATTTACCAAAATTTCCAGTTGGAAATCTTACAAGATTACCAGTTGAAAATCTTACAAGATTTCCAGTTGAAAATCCAAGTAGATTTCTAGTTGGAAATCTAAGTGGATTTCTTTAAAGAAAAGTTGAATGAAATTCCAGTATAAAATCTAATTGGATTTCTACTTGGGAATCCAATTGGATTTCTACTTGGGAATCCAAGTGGATTTCCAGTTGGAAATCCAAAAAGATTTCCAGTTAGAAATCTAACAAGATTTCCAGTTGTGAATTCTGGTAGATTTTCAATTGGAAATCCAACTAGATTTGCAGTTGGAAATTCAACAAGATTTCCAGTTAGAAATCTGAGTGGATTTTTTTTACGAAAACTTTAATGCAATTCCAGTAGAAAATCTAATTGGATTTCCACTTGGAAATCCAAGTAAATTTCGTTTGGGAAAATTTAAATGAAATTTCAGTTAGATATCTAAGTATATTTCGTTAAGGAGAACTTGAATGAAATTCCAATATAAAATCCATTTGGATTTCTACTTGGGAATCTAAGTGAATTTCCAAATGGTAAAATGGTCAATTTCAGAATTGGATTTCCACTTGGAAATCAAACAAGATTTCAAGTTAAAAATCCAATTACATTTCCAGTTGTAAATTCAAGTAGATTTCTAATTGAAAATCCAACTAGATTTCTAGTTGGAAATCTAAGTGGATTTCTTTAACGAAAACTTAAATAAAATTCCAATAGAAAATCCAATTAGATTTCCACTTGGTAATGCAAGTAAATTTTTTTTGGGAAAACCTAAATGAAATTCTAGTTGGAAACTCTACAAGATTTCCAGTTGAAAATTGAAGTAGATTTCTTTTAGGAAAACTTGGATGAAATTCCAGTAGAAAATCCAATTGGATTTCCACTTGCAAATTCAAGTGAATATCTTTTGGGAAAACTCAAATGAAATTCCAGTTGGAAATCTAAGTGGATTTCTTTTAGGAAAACTTGAATGAAAATTCCAGTATAAAATCCGATTGGATTCCTAATTAAAGAAATGATCGGTTTTCTAATTGAAATTCCACTTAGAAAATTTAACAATATTTCCAGTTGGAAATCTAATAAGATTTCTAATTGTAAATTCAACAAGATTTCCAGTTAGAAATCAAAGTGAATTTCTTTTAGGAAAACTTAAATGAAATTCCAGTATAAATTCCAATTAGATTTCCAATTGAAGGAATGGTCAGTTTTCCAATTGAATTTCGATTTACAAAATTTAACAAAGTTTCCAGTTGAGAATCTTACAAGATTTCCATTTGGAAATCAAAGTGGATTTCTTTTAGGAAAACTTGAATAAAATTCCAGTAAAAAATTCAATTTGATTTTGAATTGAAGAAATGGTCAGTTTCCCCATTGGATTTCCATGTGGGAAATTTAAAAAAATTTCCAGTTGAAAATCTCACAAGATTTCTATTTGGAAATCTAAGTGGATTTCTTTTAGGAAAACTTGAATGAAATTTCAATATAAAATCCAATTGGATTTCCAATTGAAGAGATGGTCAGTTTTACGATTGGATTTCCACTTGGGAAATTTAACGAAATTTCCAGTTGAAAGTCTTCCGAAATTCTCAGTTGGAAGTCTAAGCGGATTTTTTTCAGGAAAACTTGAATGAAATTCCAATATAAAATCCAATTTGATTTCTACTTGGAAATCCAAATAGATTTCCAGTTGGAAATCCAACAAGATTTTCAGTTGGAAATCTAACAAGATTTCCAGTTGTAAATTGAAGTAGATTTCCAATTAGAAATGCAACTAGATTTGCAGTTGGAAATTCAACAAGATTTCCAGTTGGAAATTTAAGTGGATTTCTTTTACGAAAACTTATATGAAATTCCAGTAGAAAATCCAATTGGATTTCCACTTGGAAATCCTAGTGAATTCCTTTTGGGAAAACTGAAATGAAATTCCAGTTGTAAATTTACTTAGATTTTTACAAAAAAAGGAAAAGAAAGAGGGAAAAATTGGATTCTTAACTGGCATTACATTGAAGTTTTCCTAAAAGAAATCCACTTGGATTTCCAACTGCACATCTAGTTGGATTTCTAATTAGAAATCTACTTGAATTTACAACTGAAAATCTTGTTAGATTTCCTTAAATCTTAATTTCCTTGATGACTTAAATTTCCAAGTTGAAATAAAATTGCAAAAATAACCATTTCTCCAATTGTAAATCCAATTGGATTTTTTCAGTAAGACCTAACCTCAAAATTATCCGAAAACTGCACTTTTCCACTACATAACCATAAAAACAACTCCAAAAAAAAACAATATGTGAACAAATCCCATCATCCAACGCCAAATCTTCAACATTCCTTTTTTAAACCCAGGATTCTTAAGCACCCAAGACGAAGTCCTACCCGGAAATTTGGGCCTCAAAGATCAAGTCTACGCTCTGCGTTGGGTCCGCGAAAACATCGCCTACTTCAATGGTTGCCCCGACAAAATAACCGCTTTTGGAACATCAGCTGGAGCATCATCCTTGCAAATGCACATGCTGTCGCCGATGTCAAAAGGGTTATTTCGCAACGCAATTTTACAATCAGGTTCGGCCGCCGATTCATGGGCATTTATCCATGATGCCAGGGAAAAGGCTTTCAACTTGGGAAAAATGCTAGGAATAAACACGAACGATTCACGAGAACTTATTGACAAAATGAAAATTCTATCAGCGGAAAATATTGTTAAAGCTGGAGCAAAAACTTTCAGTGGCAGAGTAAGTTTTTCATTGAGGAAAATTTAAATAATCGGAATGAGTAGGTAAGCTACGAGGGTTCTGGCTCCCTTTGAGTAAAGTTATTTGTTTTATAAATATGTGCATAACAATTTAACGATGTTTGTAGTGTCAGAGTTATACCTTATCGATTTTTTAGTACCACGTGATTGGGGCCAGAAGTCCCAATGCTTACCTACCAAAATTGTCCAGAATGTTATGAGTGTTTTAGTGTGATGATTTTAAATGATTCAAATATAATGACATTGATTGGTTATTAAAAAAAGGTGAATTTGTAAAGGATTACTAATGTTTAATTTTTTTTAGAATGGAAGTCCAAGCCCATATCTTCCATATGTCCCAACTGTCGAATTTCCTGTTGAAGGACAAGAATCATTCATGCCTGATAATCCAGTAAATCTTATTTTGTCTGGACAAATAGCTGATACTCCTTTCATAACAGGAGTGAATTTGGATGAAGGAGCATTTTTAACAACAAGTAAATAATAAAATATCTTATATTTATTCAAATTTTTGGTAAATTATTCAATCTGGGATAAAATCATTTATCAAATAAATAATAAGTTTTTAATTTATTTTGTAATTGAGTAGAAATATAATTGTAATTGTTCAAAAACTGTTAGATAAGAGTTGTTAATTTTTTTTAAGTTTCTGATGTTGAATATTACAAAGACTTTTTTTCAGATATTATCAACACTACGAAACTTTTAATAAGCGACGATATCGAATTCAAATTGGATTTCTTGATTCGGCAAAATACGAATATTACTGATGAAAACGAACGATTGAAGTTGATGAAAACTGTTTATGAATTTTACTTCGGACCTAATAATGAAAAAAATCTTCCTGAAAATGATGTTATTAATGTAGGTGATGTTTTATATATATTTTTTAAGTAGCTTTAAAAGAAAATTTATTTAGTGAATTTTTTTTATAATTTTTTTAAAATAACGTTTTAATCATTTTAGTCATGATGAAATGTGTAAATTAAAAAAATTATAATTTATATAATTGTACATTGGTATGTTATTTCACTTATACTTTTTTATTGATAAATTTATATTATTTTTGTTTAACAAAATGTGTTTCTTATTTACCTGTTGCATAAAAATGTTGCAAATGATATGTTTATTAACATTTTTCACATTCTTATATAATTATTTACGTATTTCTTGTTTCAATGTTTATATTATTTTCATATAATTGTTTTCATTCTAAATTTTTGAAACTGTTGATTGGTATTCAAACTATTCTGTGTTTTTTTCAAGATCTTTCACTTGATGAATTTAATACTCTTGAAATTGTTTTCAACTCGTGCTCTTAACTAAAAGAATTTCGAATATTTTTTTAATGGTTTTTAGGTATGGAAAAATCGCTATCATTTTGAAATATTTATTTATTAACTTTAAATAAACATCGAGAATTTATTCTAAAATAGTTTACAAATTTATTTTATGTTTTTCAAACCTATGAAACAAAAACTATAATTGAAAAAATATTTAGTAAATGGTATAAATAATAATAAATGAAACTAAATAATATGAATGATTGAAAAATTTAATGATAATTATTAAAAAATTCGTTTTCTTTTAAAATTCACAATTTATTAAAAATTTTTGAGGTCGTGGTCTAACTAGGAAAATTTTCAGTTTTTTCGAAGTTTTTAAGTTATTAAAAAGTTTCGATGAATTTAAAAAAATGGTAGAAAATTTTTGAAATAAACTATAAATTTATTAAAATTTCTTGAAAACTGCAAATTTGACTACTAAAATTTAAAAAAATATATAAATAAATAAAGAATTTCCTGATGAAAAAATATTTAATCATGCAAACAAGCATAAGTAATAAGAAAAATTAATAAGGACACTCAATCTTTTTGTAATAATTTTTTTAAAAGGAAAAAAATTTTCAAATAACTAGAAAAAATTTCGAATATTAAAGAATTTTTCTAGATATCAAAGAATTTTGACTAATAGAACAAATTGTTGAGAAACATTTTATAGAATAGGCCCAAATATTTATCTCAAAATTTTGAAATTACAAAGCAAAAAAATTATAAGATAAAATAACCTTAATCAATTCATATCTCACTTTAGATAATTAATATATGAAAAATAACCACAACAGAAAATAATGCAAAATAATAATACGAAAACCTGAAATAACTATAAAAAATTTTGAAATTGTTTATTAAGTCTACAGAAATTTTCTTCATTTTCTGCTCTAAGTAAAAAATTTTTAATATTTTCCAAGTTTTCTAGATGTGCAGAAAAAGAATATCGAAGTTTTTAAGTTATCGAAAATTTCGATGAATTTTAAAAAATATTAAGAAACTTTTTTAATAAATTATAAATTGAAAAAAATTCATTAAAACCGCTACTTTTACCCCCAAAATAAAAAAATATATGAATAAATAATAAAACTTATAATGAATTATTATTTAATCATGCATAAAACATAATAATAAGAAAATTTAATAAGGACACTATATATTTTTGTAACAATTTTTTGAAAAGATCAAAAATTTTTTAGACTCGTGTTATAACTAGAAAAATTTCGAATATTACAGAATTTTTCTAGATATCAAAGAATTTTGACTAATAGAACAAATTAGTAAGAAATATTTTATATAATAAGCCCAAATATTTATGTCAAAATATTTAAATTTACAAAGCGAAAAAATTCTAAGATAAAATAACATAAATCAATTATCTTTTTTGAGATTATTATTATTTAAAAAATGACCAAAACAGAAAATGATGCAAAATAGTAATAAAAAAATCTGGAAATAACTATTAAAGTTTTCTAAATTGTTTTTTTTTTAGTGTAAAGAAATTTTCTTCAACTTCAGCTCTAAGTGAAAAAATCTAAAAATTTTCCAAGTTTTCCAGATGTGTAGAAAAAGAATTTCGAAGTTTTTAAGTCATCAAAAAATTTTGATGAATTTGAAAAAATGTAAAAAAACATTTTAAATAAACTATAAGTTTCGAAAATTCATTTAAAACTGCATTTTCTACTCCTATAATAAAAAAAAATATGAATTTATTAATAATATAAAAATGAACAACTATTTAATCAGGCAAAACACATAAATAATAAGAAAAGTTCATAGGGACACTTAAACTTTTTGTAAAAATTTTTTGAAAAGATCAAAAAATTTTCAGACTCAAGTTGTAATTAAAAAAATTTGGAATATTAAAGAATTTTTCTGGATATCAAAGAATTTTGACTAATATGAAAAATTGTAGAGTAAATTTCTATAAGTTTTTATATTTTTGTAACTTTTTTCGGAAAAAACTTTTTGTAACTTTTATCATTTATTTATTTGAATTGTATGTATTGATAATCAATGAATTTATCAATTTAATAACTTTTCAAACCTTTTTTTAACTTATTTGAATCTTTAACTGAAAAAGTAAAAAAATTATAAGATCGAATAACGTAAATCAATGATCTCAATTGAAATAAATTATATTTGAAAAATGACCAAAACAGAAAATGATGCAAAATAATAATAAAAAAATCTGGAAAAAAGCAATGAAAGTTTTCTACATTTTTTTTTTGGTTTATAGAAAGTTCCTTGAACTTCTGCTCTGAGTAAAAAATTTTGAATATTTTCCAAGTTTTCTACATGTGTAGAAATTATAATAAATGCCTAGAAAAAATAAAGGTACTTAGTATATAAACCTCAAAATCGAACAGTCCAAAAATTTTTCTACCAACTTTTAAAATATTTATAATATCATGATATATAATAATAACAAGAAAATAAGAAATAATGATAAATACAATATAATAAATAATAATAAATAGCAAATAATATATAATAATATATAATATTATTATAATTATAATTAATATTTATACATAATAAATATATAATAAAATATTACATAATATATAATAAATAATAAATAATCATATTAAATTATAATAAATATTAAAAATTTATAAAATACAATAATTGAAAATATTTTTAAATATAACCTTCAAAACATGTCAAAAAACCCCAAGTACCTAAAAAAATATTTTTTCCACAGCTCAACAGCGACTTATCATTTTTCAACCAATTCCACTTCACAACGAAAATCCTCAGTACCTACATGAAATCTCCTATCTACAAATACCTGATCACGTTTCGAACAAAAAATGCACTTCTTCGACCGATTTTCCAAATGAACAACGGTTCGTAAAAACTCCAAAATTTTTAAAAAACCCGAAAATCTGCAAAAACTACTCAAATTTGTCTTCCCTTCCAGAAGAAAAAATAGCACATGGTGACGAAATCGGTTTCTTGTTCTACTCCGATTTATTTGGAAGTCTCAAAGAAACAGGAGAATCCGAAGAAAAAATGAGCAAAATGATTTTGAAAATGTGGACAGATTTTGCAAAATACGAGTCAGTTTCATCACTGTAAAATAATTTTCCAAAAACATTTTAAAAATATTTTCCATTTCCAGGAACCCAACTCCCGAAATCAATGACGTAACTCCCACAAAATGGGAACCAATGGACAAAAAAACCAACAACATCCTCAACATTAATTTACCCCCCAAAATGCAAACAACGTTTTTCCCAGAAAGAATGTCCTTTTGGGCGAAAATTTACAAAAACGTCCTCGGAAAATTTGCTGACATTATGTAACAAAAATTCCTTTTTTACCTAATAAAAGAAAAAAAACTAATACCTACATCCCAGCATAAAATTATATCTCAGAAAAAAAGACATGAAAAAATTTGTAATTGAATTACGTGACTCGACGGAATTTTCCTTTTAAAATCAGGCTCCGGAAAACTGCCAAGATTATATAAGTTGTGAAATTTGCATAGCTGTTACGTGCACAAAACCTACAATTTCGTGATGAAGTCGCTATGAAAAAACGGTTTTGTGAGTTTCCTTTTTTTTTCGTTAGATAGAAAATCTCAATATGCGGTTGGTTAACTTTTTTTTCATAAGTTCGGTGTTCGTGACTGTCAGATCTGACGGGGAGAAAGTTATAAAAATCGGACAAGGGAAATTGAAAGGTCTGAAAACAGCGACGAAATTTCGGAATTGGCCTTATTTCAGTTTTAAGGGTATTCCATATGCGGTTCCACCTGTGGGCGATCGTAAATTTGATGTAAGTTAAACTTCAATTCAGGAAAATACAAAAATTATTTAAAAGTGATTTTTGTAAATTGTTTAAATAAATGGTGTAGATCGCGAGACCAGCAGAACCTTGGAAAGACATTTATGACGCAACTTTTCATCGATCGGTTTGTCCACAAATTAATATGGAGAAAGGAGACGTGGAGGGGGATGAAGATTGTCTATATTTGAATGTGTAATTCTTTAGACTATTTATTTTTATTAACAATCACTCACTAAAAGTATTTACTGATTTTTTGGGTATAGGTTGAGTTTTAAAAATATAATATACATAGTAAGAATTTATATAGTAAGTGATTTTGAATTTTGAATAAATGATCCGTATACAGTAAAGTCTCGATTTTATACTTTGAACGTAGAAAACAAAATGTATTAGTGTAAAAATAATTTCTCGGTGTTTACAACAAAAAATTACATAGTTAATTCTTATGCAGAACAATATTATAAATAATAATAATATTAAGTAAATAACTCATATTATATTTGATTATTATAATTATATTCATATTATTATAATATTAATTAATATTAATATTAATATACAAAAAAATATATTAATATTCAGATTCTTGATTAATTCGTAATTGGATTTCGTTTCACTTTCTTGTTCGAATAATTAATAATAGTTGATTAAATACCATAATATGATACAGTTACACCCCTTTGATACAACCAAAGAACAAGTGCCTCGCTGTTATGGTTTTTTTCCAAGGTGGTTTATTCATGCTGGGTTCAGGAAATGATGAATATTATGGACCTGATTATTTAGTGGAAAAAAACATCGTGCTTGTAACAATGAATCATCGCTTAGGTAATTATTTGTATCTATATATTATTTTTAACTATAATATTTTATAAACATATTACTCTATCAATTCTTCAAATTTTATGTAAATGTATGATAATTTATCTCATTCCATTTTTTCTTAGTGAATTTTTCAATTTTTATCTTTTTCTGAAGGATTCTTCACGAATATATTATTTGTTTAAAAAACTCCTTATTCTGAATGGCATTTTCTCAGTTGCACAGAAAAAAAAACTTAAATAAAATAATATATTTGTTGTATTGTTTTTCAGGGCCTTTAGGTGAGAATCAAAAAACAAATATCAAACCATGATGAACAAAAGTGTTAAAACTACATATATATTATTTACTAAATTACGGTAAAAAACTTTGCTTTGGAATTCTTTTAAGAAGTTTAAGAACTAATATCGAGAATTTCTGAAGAAAATATTGATCTAAGAATATATAATCTATGGTTTCTTGGGTTTCAAACAATTCATGTATATTATGATTTTCAGGATTTATAAATACTGAAGACGAATCAGCGCCTGGAAATATGGGTCTTAAGGTGGGTTTTGTGGATTTTAAAAAGCTTCCAAATTATTCGAAAGAAAGAAATTTTAGTTATTGAAAAACATAGATAATATATATCTATCTTTACTGAATATTTCATTTTTTATTATATCACATTTATATATGAATATTGAGGAACATTTATATCTTTTCATGTTTTATTTATAGTATTGCCTTCTAAATTACATATTAAATAAAATAGGGTGAAAATTTTGAATTTATTATTTATTTACACTTCCAAAAAAATATAAATTTTTAAAGTCAATAAATAAATATATATATCCATACTTAATATTTTCTTAATAATATCACGTGTATTTATAAATATATAAGAACATAATAGTTTATAATTATTTTTTTCTAATATTGCCTTCCGAATAACATATTGAATAAAATAAGATATAATCTAGTAAAAAATTTTTTTCACATATTATAAAAAAGTTGAATAGCAAATTCAATTATTATATATACATTTATATTTATTGAATTTTTCATTTCTTAAAATATCACATGTAGAGGAGACTGGGGCAAAATGCGCAGTTTTTGATATTATTAAATTTTTAAGGCAGTATAAGGGCTGAGAGGATCTGCAAATGACACTATATTGTAGCCCACATATGTGGCTACGATTGAGCCTCAGGCAACTTTAGGTCTAGTTGAACCTTATGCCTCATATATTTATTTAAGAAAAAAACGATTTTCTGCGCATTTTGCCCCACGCTGGGGTAAAATGCCCAGCCTGTGGGGCAAAATGCGCAATTCCGAAAAATGGGGTTTTCACGAGGTTAATTGCTGAAAAATTATGGGAAACACAAAATAAATGATTTCATAAACAATTTCAATAAAAATTTTTTTTTTAAGAACAAAATTTGATTCTAAAAATTTTTATTTGTTAAGAACAAAAATTTTGTAAGTAGCGATCGAATGTCCGACGAGCAATAGAAAAGCGTTTCGACGTGTAATTCGCAGACATTCTCTCGCGGACAGACTTGCACGCTTCGAATAATTTTGTACCATCAATACGCTCTGTTTTGCGAACGTGAACGCGAACAATGATGAAAAAAAAATTTAGAGAAAGTACGTTATTTCACAAGAATTAAAAAAAAAGGTCAATAAACTTTCGAATTCGATTGTAAAAAGAAAGGTGTTGAGTATTGAGGTGGTGTATTCAAAAGCATCATATTTTTCAATAAAATTTTTCGGGGCCCCAGGGCACTTCCCCGGCCTCGATACGACCCTGGGTGTAGAAACAATTTGACGAAAAAAAAGAGGGAAACAACAAAAAAAGTGATGGAAATAGCGTAAAATGACCAAACACAGCGAAACAATACAAAACAAGCACTGCGCATTTTGCCCCATGGCTTCATTTCCGGCTTACCAACGTGTGATTCGAAAACGAGTCAAAATTTCGCCAAACCGATCACGTTTTCGTCTTTTTCGCACCTGAATTACTATTAAAACTCTCCTACCATCAATTACCAAAAAAGTAAACAAACAAATAAGACGCAAAACTGACGTTCGATACTCGACACTAGAGCCATATATGGAAAAAATGTCAAGTGTCCAGTGATTACCGTTTTGACGGTAATGCAAATATTGAATATTCCGTAAACTGCGCATTTTGCCCCAATCTCCCCTATACATGTACATTTAATTATTTATTTTTAAAAATGTCACGTGTATTTATAAATATCAAAAAACATGTCCATTTTATCATAATTATATATAAATAATACTGCCTTTTAAATTACGAATGGAATAAAATAAGATACAATTATTTAATTTTTTTCCAATAATAAAAAAAGTGTTATTCAAATTAAAATCATTAATATACAGCTATATTTATTGAATTTTCCATTTTTTATGATATCAGGTATGTATATAAATATTTCAGAACAATTATATTTTTTCATACTGTATTTACAATATTGCCTTTTGTATTACATATTTATTGAAATAACATTTAACTTATTATTTGATTCTTCGTGTACAAGTTAAAAAAAGTTTTTTTGTATAAATTTTATAAATCAATATACATTTACATGTATTATATTCTTAATTTTCTATAATATCATGTATATGTACAAAAACTTAAGAATATGTTTATTTTTCATACTTTATCAATAATCTTTCCAATTGAATTACATAATAAATAAAATATTTCATTTTTATTATTATAGATAATTTTTTTATTGCACTTTTTTTCTTATTCGTTTTACACAATTTATTCATTTCATTATGATGCTGTCGTTTTTTTTAGCAATAAAATATAAAATTGTATTAAAAATTATAATACACTCGAAAAACACTTTTCTTAGGATCAAGTTTTGGCCTTGCATTGGGTACAGGACAATATTGAATTTTTCGGTGGTTGTCCTGACAAAGTCACAATATTTGGTCAATCATCAGGAGCTACATCTGTTCATATGCACATGATGTCCCCGATTTCTCGAGGTGATGCCAAACTCAATAGCAATTTTTAATAATCGAACCATAATTCCCGACTCTATTTATAAAAATAAACTTTTTCTACAAGAGAAAATATATTCTGATAATTTTCTTTTTTTTACATTGTCATTAAAAAAACAAATTAATTATGTTCTGAAAAAACATATGATGATTTCGAAATTTGAGTCTTGCTTGTATACCTTGAAATGTGTTTATTGGTGATAAGCTTGTATACACAAATCAGCATATCTCACAATCAGTTGGAATGAATACTTAAACAATTAAGTTATGATTTTTTTAACTTTTCGACGCGTGCATAAATATTTACTAATTATTTCATGTGTGCTTTATATGTTTTGGTAGTATTTTGAATGTTTTTATTTATACTTTGAATGACCTTGAAAAAAGACTTGGAGATTTAAGTTTTACGGTTTTTTTATTAAAGTTTTCTGGTAAATTATTCAATAAATTATAGTTAACAATAAAAAAATTAAAGTGAAATAAAACAAATTAAGTTGTAAATAATTGTTTGATAGTTTTTATATAATGATAACATTATTTTTAGAGATGTTGTGCATATGTAATATTCATAAAATTTATTATGTGTTGTATATTATACAGTATTTACAAGTTTCTTTTAGCTGTAAGGATAAAAAAATTTTTTTTTGATTCAGGACTATTTCGAGCAGCAATTATCCAATCCTCAACAGCTTTAACTTGGTGGGCTTTGAGTCGTCAACCAAGAAAAGATGCTTTTATGCTTGGTCGAGCTCTTGGTATCCAAACCAATGATTCCAAAGAACTTATGGAAAATTTGAAAAAGAAGTCAACAGAAGATATAATAACTGCTGTTTTCGGATTGTACATAGAAGACGAGGATGAGGTAAAAAAAATTAATTATTTTACAGTTACTCTTACTTCATCATTATGGAAGTTTTTTATATTCTGCAAATATTTTGAATTTCGAATGATTTAAAAAAAATTTTGAGAATATTGTTTAAATTTTTGAAATTCTAAACATAATACGAAATAATGAAAAATTTGTAAAAAAGATTGAAATTTGTCTAACTTTTGAAAATTAGAGATTCAACGTAATTTTTCAATGATTTTGAATTTCGCTAGATTTTTATTAAAAGATAAAAAACATAATTATTGAAAAAAAATGTTAAAGTGTTATGAAAATTTTTCGGTATTCTGCGAATTTTTTAAATTTGGGTCTGGATTTTTAGTGATTAAAAAAAATTTCGAGAATCTTTCGTAGTTTTTGGAATTTCAAACAATAATGCGAAATAATTGAAATTTTGGGAAACTGGTTAAAATTTGTCTAATTTTTGAAATTTCTGGCAAATTTTCAATAATTTTGAATTTCTCCAGATTTTTATTCAAAAGATGAAAAAATATCACTTTTTTTTTTAATTATCAAAGGTATTCTGGATTTTTATTAATTTTTAGCATTTTTAAGAATAACTAGAATTTTTTCAAATTTTTAGATTTTTTAGGACCTCCAAAATTTTTATATAATATTTCATAACAGACAGTTCAACTTATTATATTTTTTCGTGGTTGCTCGAACTTATTCAAGTTTTCAAAATATAAAACAAAAAACAATTATTATGCATAATGCCAATCAATAAAATAATACACTGAAATTAAAACCTTTATAACGATTTTTTATATTTTTTACAAAATTTCGAAGGTTTGTATTTTTCAACATTTTTGTTACTCATATAACTTTTTATATTTTTATTTTTTTATCGAAACATTCAAAAAAAGTGACGATACGAATTATAACAAAATATTTATAATAATCAATACAATCAACAAATGAATAAACTCTGTTTAGGTAAATAAAAACTGTTCAAATTTTCAAAAATGATTAATATAATTGAAGATTTTCCATGTTTTTGAATTCTTTGAAATTATAAAAACATTTGAAATATCTAAACCTATTCAAAATTTCCTCAGATTTTTTAACAGTTCTCCAAACTCAAACATTATTTCTGAAATAATATCTAATATTCTTGAATAATATGATTCGAATTATTTAGATGATTGTTAAAATTGAAAAATAGTTACTGTGCTTACTGCAAAGAAATATAATAATCAACATTATTTATATAATTTATAAACATTTATATATATTCGCAAATTTTTCTCATTGTCTAGAACTATCCAAATTTTTTATATTTTAAATTTTTTACAAACATTTTACAGACTATTTTCGTACTTGTAGATTTCATGAAAATTTGTCTAATAGAGTACATCAAAGTTTTTTTTCCATTTCTATAAAATTTCTGAAATTTCAGATTATTATAATATGCAAATTATATATTAATTTCAGAACTTAGAAATTTTCCATGTTTTTCAGTTTGTAAATGTTTTACATTAAGTTTTAATTGAGTTTTATCCAAGTTTTTTAGATTTTCCTATAAATATAGAAAACAACTAACATTTTTCAAATTTTCTTTGACCTAAATTTAAAATGAAAAATTCAAAAACTTCAGTAACATAAATAATTGTGTACAATATTAAAATTTCAAATTTTCTCTAACTATAGATTGTTTCACGAGACGACATATTCCCTTTTGGCCCCTCCCTAGAAAAAGGCTCAGGGCAAGAAATGTTTTTGTCAGAAGATCCTTGGCAAACTCTGAAATATGGTCAGTTATATGACATTCCTGTCATGATTGGTGTCACTTCTGAAGAAGCTGCAATTTTCAACCGAGGTAATAATCTAATAATCTTAAGAACTCATGCATTATTTGGAATTTGAAAGATTATGAAATAATACACCCTTTTTTCTGAAATTAAATTGTTATACATATTAAACTTTTTTTTCATTATTACAACATTTATTAAGAAATATAATCATATTAAAAATTATACTACATTAATATTTTATATTTAAAAAATATAAAATTCATATATATAATTTTTTCTGAAATTAAATTAAAATTTTATGGCATACAATTGCATAGTGTCAACTATGCAAATTTTATGGAAATTCATTACTATAATTATAAAATCGAAAATCTAAGGCATAAAATTTTCAAAATATTATGCCATAATTAAAATTTTAGAATCTTTAATTAGATTCTTAATTAATTAGGGTAAAATTCAAAAAAACAGAAAATTTCTGTAAACTTACACGAAAACTACAATATCATCATTTTTTTTTACTAACTTGTTTCTTGATTTTCAGAGTACATGAGTGAAGAAATCGCCTCTTACGTATTCCAATTTTTATGCCATGTTCTCAACATCACAGATTCAGTTGTTATAGAAGACATTGAAGAATCGATTGAACAATTTTATCACATCGATATGTTAGGTGACGATGAATATGGCCAAGATGTGCATGGTTATTTAGAGGTAAAAATGTGAAGCTATCGTAACTTTTTTTCTATTCAAAATTTTCAAAATCCATGAAAATTAATTATACTTTCCAAGTGTTTCTGATTTTTTTCGAAAAATATTTGTATACACAATAATTTTTTTCGGTTATTAAAAAGTTAGTAAGATTTTGACTTTTTTTATATGGTAATACCAATTATGGTAGTTTCAACTTGTACTATAATTGATAATGAAACTATGAATTAAATAAAAAACGACGATTGTTAATTTATTTATTATTTCAGGTAATAAGTGATATGACCTTGAACATTGAGACCGCGATAGCTGCAAAAATCATGGCTTACAGAAACCGAAATCCTGTTTATGAATACCTTTTCAATTACAAGGCTGAGTTCGGATTTTTCAAAGAATTTTTCGGTGTTGGAAGATGTAAGATTTTTGGTTCAGTTTTAAAAATTTAGAAAACTTGAAAATTCAAATGATTGTTGGTTGTTTTTTCGAAATTCAAGAAATTCGTACGTTTCCAAAAAATCTTCATCAAACTTAAATATTTTTCCAAAAAAAAACATAATGTTTTTTTCCATTTTTTAAAAAAATGTGAAGATAATGAAAATATTAAAAAATTACAGAAAATCTTTTAATATTGCAAATTATGTTCATTATTTATATTGCTTTGCATTGTGTATATAAATTGATTTTTTATTTCCAACAAAGATTTTGAAAACTCGAATAATATGAACAATCACATAAAAATGCAACAAATCAGACAATAATATATGAATAATACTTTAAAAATATGAAAAATTTAATAATTTAAAAGATTTTCGATTATTTTTTCGAAATTCAATAAATTCGAAAGTTTACGAAAAATTCTTCATCAAACTTTAATGTTAAAAAAAAAACATAATGATTTTCACATTTTTAAAAAAAAATCTAAAGATAATAAAAATATTAAGAAATTGAAGGAAATCTTGATAAGCTGGACAAATTTCAAAAAAATTTTTAAGTTTTAAGTAGTTCGTTTGTATAAATATAGTTACTTGGGACTCTAGGTGCAGCTCATGGAGATGACTTGACTTACTTGTTTTATTCGAACAAGTTTAGACACAAGCAAAATAAAGATAAAATGTTTGATCGTATGGTAGACATGATGACTGAATTGTGGACCGATTTCGCGAAATTTTTGTAAGTATCCAAAGAGAAAAAAATTCAATCCCTGCGTAATCGAAACTATATATATATTTTATTTATTTAGGTCAAGTTTTGAATGAAACTTGTAGTTTAATTTACAGTAATTATTGTGATCAAAAAAATTTTGAAGATAAATATTTATTACTGATGTTCAAATTTATTAGTTGAATATAAAACTTGTATTTTAATGGCTTGGTACAGAAGAAAATCTAAAAAACAAATTATGATGTTATTTATAAATTTTTTAAAAATTAGATTCATGTTGAAAATTACGATAATATTTAAAATACTAAAGATTGACATAAATTGTATAAAATTCAGAGAATTCGTTGAATTCCAGAAAATGTTTCATAATTAATTGTAAAAATTTAAAAGATTGTTAATAGTTAAAAAAAAATGAAAAATTTGCAAATTTTCATTAAATTTGCATACATTCTATAAATTATGAATATTTTTTATAATTAAAAAATAATCAATTATACGAAGATTTTTGATGGTCCTGAAATGTAAATTCTTTTAAAAAAGTAAAATCTAAAAAACTTGAAAAGTACAAAAAAATTTGCAAAAAACTTAATATTTTGAACAAATCATGATTACGTTTGTTAATTTTTTCAAAATTTTATTCATGTTTAAAATTTCGATGATATCAAAAATGCTGAAAATTGAAAACAATTCTATGAAATTGAAAAAATTTACAGAATTTGTAGAATTCCAGAAAACGTTTATTAATTTTCTGTACAAATTTGAGAGATTGTCAATAGTTCGGGAAAATTCGAAAAATTTGCAAATTTTCAGTAAATTTACATACATTCTATAAATCTTGAGTATTTTCTATAATCAAAAAATATTCAATTATACGAAGATTTTCCATGGTCTTGAAAATGTAAAATCTGAAAAACTTGAAAAGTATAAAAAATTATGCACCAAACTTAATGTTTTTGGACAAATTTTTAAAATATTTTTTAATTTTTCCAAAATTTGATTCATGTTCAAAATTTCGATAATATTTAAAATACTGAACATTGACAAAAAATTTTATAAAATTCAGAAAATTTGTAAAATTCCAAAAAACGTTTCGAAATTCTATGAAAAAATTTGAGAGATTGTCAATAATTCAAAAAAAACTCGTAAAAATTTGTATACATTCCATAAATTGTAAATACTTTCTAAAATCAATAAATATTCAATCATACAGAGATTTTCAATAGTCTTGAAAATGTTTATAACATTACAGAATTGTCTAAATAGTAAATAAAAGAAGTCACTGTAAAATGTTTTAACAATCTGATAATTATAACATTTTTTTTATTTTAAGGCATCCAGCTCCAAATAAATACCCTTTCTTCCCTAACATGGGAAGTATGAACATGGATTGGTATTTGGATATCGACATGTGGGCAGAAATGAAACGTGATTTGTTCAGCAAAAATCTTAAATTTTGGATGCCAATATACAGAGATTTGGTGGGAGACTATGAAAAAATTTTTGATTAAATAAAGTTTTTTACTATTTGAAAACCAAGCATATCTAATTTTTTTTAACAATCCCCCTAAAATAAAAGTTAAAATTTGTTTTTAAAAAATAATACTGTTAAAAAAACGTTTCCAAGCATAACAACAATCATGCATATTTTCACTAATATCAAAATTCGAATTGTTGCACGAAATCTAAATAATGTCATAAATATATTAAAAAGATGTAAATTCCAATGAAAATGTACAATTTGAAATAATACACAATACAACAGATTTTCATTTTAATAACTAAGTACATGAATAAGTAAAATAAATAATAAGTAATACAAGTTGATATTATTATACTGATATGAATATTATACTGTATACAATTTTGTAAATCTTTTTCAAAACAGTATATATCGTAAATATTAAGTAATATATTAAGTATATCAAGTATTAATATTAGGTATTATATATTATATTAGGTATTGAGTACTATATGTAATTTTTATAAAAACTATTATGTAAAGTATTGTAAATATTAAGTAAAACAGGTTAATATTATAATACTAATATTATTAACATTATACTTACATTCCTGATATTATACTGTATCAAATTTGGTTAATCTTTTTCAAAACAGTATATATTGTAAATACTAAGTGGTAGCAAGTATTAGATTACGTATAAGGTATTATATATTTTATTAGGTATAAAGTATTATAATAAATTATTATAATAACTATTATATGTATCAAGTATTATAAATATTAAGTAAAATAGGTTGATATTATTCTACCGATATTATTATAATACTTTATAATATTTTATAAATCTTTATCAAAACAGTATATATTGTATATATCGAGTATAATTCAGTATTATTTCAAGTATTATATTAAATTATTATATCAACAATTATGTAAAGTATTGTGAATAATAATTAAAATAATTGTTTTTATTATACTGATATAAATAACACTATACTTTATAATACTTTCTAAATCTTTTTCAAGAAATATGAATATACTTATGTTAATAATACTATACTGTATAAAATTTTGTAAATCTTTTCCATAACAGTATTGTATATTTTAAATAATAATTAGTATCAAATATTATATTAAGTATGAAGTATTATATATTATATTAGGTATTAGGTATTATAATAAATTTAAATAATAACTATTATATAAGGTATTATAAATATTACGAAAAATAGGTTGATATTATTCTTCTGATATAATTACTATACTTTATAATTTTTTATAAATCTTTTTCAAAACATTATATATTGTAAATATTAAGTATAACTGAGTATTATTTCAAGTTTTTTATTAAATTATTATATTAACAATTATGTAAAGTATCGTGAATATTAGGTAAAATAATTGTTATTATTATACTGATATTAATAATATTATACTGTATAAAATTTTGTAAATCTTTATCAAAACAGTATTGTATATTTTAAATATTAAGTAGTAACAAGTATTATATTAAGTGTAAAGTATTATATATTATATTAGGTATTAAGTATTTATATAATAAATTATTATATTAACTATTATATAACATATTATAAATATTAAGTGAAACAGGTTAATATTTTTCTACTGATATAATTATCATACTTTATAATATTTTATAAATCTTTTTCAAAACAGTATATATTGTAAATATCAAGTATAATTTTATATTACTTAAAGTATAATGTATTATAATAAATTATTATATTAACAATTATGTAAAGTATTGAAATTATTAATTTAACTAAGTAAATATTATTTTACTGATATTAATAATTTCATACTATTTTTTATTTTAAAAATCTGTTTCAAAACAGTATAAGTCCTGCATTGAGTGCATGCATATAAAATATATGACTAGACGCTTATGTTCAAAGTCCGCTTTCATATGTTCATGTTTCCCTGCTCGGAAAAAACGGAAGAAACGCGCAACGCAACCGTAGATGACTTGACTTTGGGAATTACGGTCTATTTTATTTTGATAATGATAAAGTAATAAACAAAAATTTTAAAACCATGGAATTAACTTGGATATAAGGAATACATTATAATAGAACCGAAGTAAAGTGTCAATAAACAAATTATTTTTTATTTATCAAAGCGTAATAGAAGATGTTCGCTTTTTGCTATTTTGTTAAATTTGTTAAACATTTTTTGACGGGATTTATTTTAACCGATTTTTTTGTTGAGTTTCGTCGACAAAAATAACGATTACTTTAAGAAATTATTTTAAGAAATAATTTTTGATTGTGTTTTCTTAATTAAATTTTATGTAAGTTTTTTTTTATGGAGTAATTAAATATAACGTATAAACATAATTTTCACAGTAATTGTTGATTAAAAAACACTGTTATTTTTTTGGAAAATCCTTGACAAATCGATATATCGAAATGATATTTAAATATTTAAAAAACAATTTTTTTCCCATGCATGCGTAAAAAAGGCCACCTTATTTCTATGGAATGCGGGAACAAAAGCCTCTTTTTGTGGTACTAGGAAATCAGCAGAAATCATCAACAAAAACCCTGGGAAACATTCATTAATCACGGATCAGGCAACTTTCTTCCCTGTGATCCGGGATTTATGAATATTTCCCTAGGGTTTTCTTGA
>JAPYZL010018355.1:0-26129 GCA_030522825.1 Platygaster orseoliae
GGAATACCAATCAATATCTATATTTAAATCACTTCTGCATATTCTCAATTCTAAAAAGTTAATTATCCCATTCTCTTCTATTTCATAAGTAAATTTTAATCTCGGATGGTACGAATTAAAAACGGTAAGAACTTCATCAATCTTTCCTCTCGGTATTAAAGTCAAAATATCATCTACATATCTCACAAATAACGGACAAATAAACTTTAGGGACTCCAGACAGGCAACTTCAAGGTCCTGTATAACCAAATCCGCCAATATAGGTGACAATGGCGAACCCGTAGGAGTCCCAAAAGTCTGTTCATATAATTGTCCATCAAAACTGAAACATGTAGATTCCATCAAAATCAATATGCAATTTTTAAACCCATTCTCAGGAATCTTCGTAACACCACTCAAAAATCCACAAAACCTCTTCTTTAAAGACTGATAAACCGAATCCTTTGGTACGTTTGAAAACAAATTATGTGTTTTTATAATTGATTGTAAAATTGTTATATAGATGAAAAAATTTTTTTAAGGATCCTGATGAGGACCCGATATGAGGTCGAAATATTGATCAAGAAATTAATAAAATATATTTGAAAATACTTGGCTCTAAGTGATCAACACCTTCCTTTTATCATACGACTATAAACAGAGCAATTCAATTTTTGGAATTAATCGATTTATAGATGTTGATAAACATGGGAAGAAGTAAAAATACCAGATATCTTTAAAATACTCTCATCAGTTTTTAAAATTTTGAATACAAAAACATTGAATTCTAGAAATTTGTACAGATTCATTTAAATACCAGAAAGTTCTATAAATTAATGTATAAGCAGTTTTTTAAAAAACCTTTCATATACGTCAAATATAGTTTACTTTGAATTCGAGAGTATCAAATTCCAGAAATCTAAATAGCCATGCACAAGACAAAAAAATTTGATAAATACGAAAAAGTACGAAAAATACTAGAAATTTATAAATACCCAAAATATGTATTGATAAAGCTTGAAAATCCGTAAATTACTAAAAATCTGTATAACTTGAAATCCTAGAGTATCTGATTCTAAAAATCTATATAGAAATCCACGAAAATTTTAGAAAATCCTTCAAATCGTATAAATACTAAACTAATACTAAAAATACTGAAAGTAATAGAAATTTATGAAACTTTGAATACGAAAGCGTTAAATTCTAAAAATCTATACAGTAATTCATTATGATACCAGAAAGTTTTCCACATTGATTTATCAATAGTTTTCTAAAAAATCCTTTCATATATATAAGGTATAATTTACTTTGAATTAGAGAGTATCAAATTCCAGAAATCTAAATAGTGATCTACAGATGAAAAAAAAAAAATTTGATAAATACGAAGAAGTACGAAAAATACTAAAAATGTATAAATACCCAAAATCTATGTTTATAAAGCTTTTTGAAAATCCGTAAATTACTGAGAATCCATAAAACTTGAAATCCTAGAGTATCTCATTATAAAAATATATACAGAAATCCACGAAAATATCAGAAAATCTTTCAAATCATATAAATACAGAAATTATACTAAAAATACTGAAGGTAATAAAAATCTATGAAATTTCGAATATGGAAGCATTGAATTCTAGAAATCTATGCAGTAATTCATCATTATACCAGAACGTTCTACAAATTGATTTATAAACAGTTTTTTAAAAAATCCTTTCATGTATGTACAGTATAATGTACTTTGAATTTGAGACTATCAAATTCCAGAAATCTAAATAGCGATCTACAGATGAACAAAAAAAAAAAAAAAAATTCATGAATACAAAAAAGTACGAAAATTACTAGAAATTTATAAATACCCAAAATCTATGTTGATAAAGCTGCTTTGAAAATCTGTAAATCACTAAAAATCTTTATAACTTGAAATCATAGAGTATCTAATTCCAAAAATCTATTTAGAAATCAACGAAAATATTAGGAAACCCTTTGAATTGTATAAATACTAAATTCAATTCTAAAAATACTGAAAGTAATACAAATCTATGAAATTTTTAATACGAAAGCATTGAATTTCAGAAATTGTTATAATTCATTATAATACTAGAAAATTCTCCAAATTGATTTATAAACTGTTTTTTTAAAAATCCTCTCATATATATAAAATATAATTCACTTTGAATTCGATAGTATCCAATTCCAGAAATCTAAATAGCGATCCACAGATAAACAAAAGAATTTAATAAATGCAGAAAAATACGAAAAATATTAGAAATTTATAAACACCCAAAATCTATGTTGGCAAATTTTCAAGAAAGCAAAGCTTTCTTGAAAATCCATAAATTACTAAAAATCCAGATAACTTGAAATCCTAGAGCATCTGATTCTAAAAATCTATACAGAAATCCACGAAAATATCAGAATATTCTTTGAACGTAGTAATATAGAAATAATACAAAAAATACTGAAAGTATTACAAATATATACAACTTTAAAGTTAGGAGCAATAAATTCTGAAAATCTACATACCTGTAGTCATCCATAATAATATTAGGAATCTATTAAAATCCTACAAATTTCTACAAAGATTTATAAAAGCTACAAAATACTCAAGACTGATAATAATTGAAATCTATGAAATACTGAAATTCTATGTAGGAATTATTTTTTTTTTAATCTATAAAAATATCAAAAATCTCGTAAACTCTAGCTTTGAGAGCATGACATTCTAGAAATCTGTACAATTTATAAAAATATTAAAAACACTCGGAATCCATAAAATACTCACAATCTACACAGAGACTATTTCCTTAGAAAAACTATAAAATTATATAATAAAATCCTTACATCTAATCGATCAATTCAAACACCATTTTTCCGACAAACTCATCGTTGATAATTTAATATAAACAGCACTTGTAAAACCTGTAATTGTGAATTTCAATTGAATCAAAACGAACGACGAATAACATTAAAACGAAAAGATATTCATTTACTCGCGTCTCTCTGATACAAAACTCAAAAAGACACAACTAGTCATATCGTTCGTTGTTACAGTGTCATGATAAATAAAAAGAAACAATTCCAAATTACATTGTGTCACAGAATTCGTAAAATTAACAGAGAGACTATGCATTCTACAAAAGACGTCGTCGGTCTAAATGAAATACAATCTATCACGTAATCTTAAAAAGCCCCACAACCAAAATCATACAAAGAAACGATACTAACAATAAAAGGAATTTGCTAAAAGGTCATACACATCAATCCATTCATTTTAATCCTTCTGTTTGTTCAATGTCTTCTTATAAAATTAAGACGATTTATTGAATATTTCCGAGTCTGTCCTATATAAGTCCTGTCACAATCATTACGGTTTATTTTATAAATTAAATTAGATCTTAAATTACAATAAATCAAATCCTTTCCTAAGTTAATGAGGTGACCTTGAAATTTATTGTTTATTTTGTTTACTAATCGAATTCAAAATCTCTTAAAAACACGTTACAATATAACAGATAAACCCTCAACATAAGGCAAAACAGCACAACTCTCACTATTTCCTGAATTCAAATCTATCACCGTAAGTAAATTACAATCCTATCTATTCCTCAAAATGGCCAAACGTTTCTTCATATAGCTCTGTATGAATTTCACCAGATAATCATTATCCCTCAAAATGGCCTGAACTAAATGTAAATTCTTCCGGTGGAATTTAACATCAGACAGAAGAATGGCACAATCCACAAGGTCATTAACTATGAATAATTTTGATTTTATGAATTCTGTGACACGATGTAATTTGGAATTGTTTCTTTTTATTAATCATGACACTGTTTATAACAACGAACGATATGACTAGTTGTGTCTATCTGAGTTTTGTAGAAGAGAGATGTGAGTGAATGAATTTCTTATTAAATCAGTTTATTCAACTTTCACGTATTACTCGCTTCAGATCGGCAGTCGGGCCCGCTCCAACGCCATTCCTACCCTGGAGCTCCGGCGTCGCAACTCAGACCCGGCTACCAAGGTCTGCGTCCTCGAGGAAAAACCCTCCGTTGACATGAGCCCTAACGACCTAAAGACCTCGACCTCGGTCATCAAAATACTCGATGGAAAGGGCCACACCTTCTCTCTCGAGGACCACCATTTCTGCAAGGTCAACCGCTTCTCCAAGGACGACACTTGCGTCAGCTGCAACCAGGAAATGGACGCCTTCCTCACGGCTGGCTACCGTTGCTCCAAATGCAAGCAGCTTTACCACGTCAAGTGCATACAAAACGGTGGCATACGAGGCGCCTGTGGCTTCATTCCGCGTCGCAACAAACGAAAACTCACGGACACGGCGAAACAATTGATGCACGGTAAATTCAACCTCACAGGGACGTCCGTGTTCTCCGACAGCACGGACAAAATCATCAGCGACTCGCGGGAACTTTCCCTCATGCAAGATTTCATAACGGACAAAATTTACAAGATGGAGGGCCAAGAGGGTAACAAACCAAGCGAGGTCGATCGCGTTTTCAAACAGGCATTGAGGAAGTTCAAGGACGATCTTGTGATAACGTACAGCGTCGCGACACAACAAGGCGTTGGCAACATCAAGTACACGGATTTGATAGCGAATTTCTTGCAAGCCATGGAAACGGTGTGTAAGCAGGAGAACACGAGGGAGGACTTCCCGGTGACAATGGGGGTGAACGCTTTTAGGGGTTTCATGAACGAGTTCATGACGATGGTGAAGAACGAAGCGTTGGAGAAGCAGAGCAAGAGCAAGAGGAAGAAGGACAAGAAGAGGAAGCAGGAAGACCCGGTGCGTCATGGGAGTCATGTCTTTCATTTGACAATCATTAATATTCCGACCGCGTGTGAGGTCTGCACGTCGTTCTTCATGTGGCCCATTGAGCGGGGACTTGTCTGTGAGAGTAAGTTGTTTTTATTTTTGAAATTCAGTAGGTAATGGAGAGTAGTGGAAGAAGTGTGATCGGTGGTTGGATTGACTTGAAACTTTTAGGTTCGTGAAATGAATTGGGGTTTTTTGAAATTCCAGATTTTGGAAGAGTTAGTAGATTATGTAGTGTTTTGGATTTAGTTTGATAATAAAATAAAATATTAAATAATGAATTAGTAATCATAGTAATGAGTAATTATAGCAATCAGTAATATTATTAGTAATATAACTAGTACCTAGTAGTAGTAGTTGTAGTAACTAGTAGTATAACCAGTTAGTCGTCATCAATATGTGTTACCGTACGCATATGAAATACGTTTTATGAAGGTTTTTTATGATTTTGATCAGATGACGACAAGAAAGAGATTATATTGATCTTAATTAACTATTTGTGATTGTTTTTCTACGTATTGACAATGGTTGTTTTTACACCTGATATTCTGTCGATAAATCACAATTTTTCGAGATAGAAGGATTCAGTACTGTTGATCCTGATGAGGATCTGATGTAGGTTAAAATATTGATCAAAGAATTATTAAAATATATTGAAATTATGTTATTGGCTCTGGGGGATCAATACCTTTTGTTTTATCATACAAATATAACTAGTACCTTGGCGCTCTTCAGAACACGTAACTTACTTAACCTTTTACGGGTGTTTTTCTTTTAGGTATTATTTATTCCCTGTTAATTCTAATTAGTTTTTCGTTTAAACAGCAGAATAGAATAAAAAATTTGAAATCAAAAAGATCAAATTTTGAAAGTTTCTGAAATCCCAAAAATTTCCAAGATGTTTGATTTTCAAAATATTTATTCTTTTAGAAATGTTTAAAAGTTTTTAAATCGTTTATAATTACTGATTTTTTAAATGTATTTTAGATTTAAAATTGAAGATATCTGGAAAGATGAAAAATTATTGAATACGCAACAATTTTTTTATATTTTCAGTTATGTTAAAATTTTTAATTCAATGTTAATATTTTTGAAATATCATTATTTTCAAAATTCCTCAAAATATCAAAAATTCTTAACATTCTCGTTTCTGGAGTTTTAAAATTTCTTAAAATTCCATTATTTCTAAGATTCCTGAAATTTCTCAAGTTTCTATTTTAACGTTATGAATAAAAATTCTAATACAACATTTTAAAAAACAAAATAACAGGTGCTTATTAATTGTAAATGAAAAAAATTGAAAATTCATTAAAAATTAAAAAATCAAATTTGGAATATCTAAAATCCAAAAATTTCAAAAGTTTTTGTTTTTCAGAAGTTTCATCATTTTCAGAATTTTAGAAGTTTTCATTCTAAAATTTAAATTTACATCGCAATTCAAAATGTAAAAGATAAAAATTGGGAATTGATAAATTATCAAAAAATGGAGAGAATGATAAATTAATCGAAAATTTTTAATTGAGAAAACTGTGAATTTGAAAGTTTCAGAAATTTCCGAAGTATCATTATTTTCGAAATTCTTCAAAATGTCAAAAATTCTTAGCATTCTCGTTTTTGGAGTTTTAAAATTTCTTACAATTCCATTATTTCTGTAATTCCTAAAATTTTTCAAGTTTTTATTTTAATATTATGAATTAAAATTTGAATACAACATTTTAAAAATCAAAATTAACAGGTGATTATTAATTGTCAATGGAAAAAAAATTGAAAATTCATTAAAAATTCAAAAATCAAATTTGGAAGTCTTAAAATCCAAAAATATCAAAAGCTTTTGTTTTTCGGTAATTTCATCGTTTCAAGAATTTTCGAGGTTTTCATTCTGAATTTTAAATTTACATCGCAATTCAAAATGTAAAAAATAAAAATTGGAAATTAATTAATAATTATAATAATTATGATAATTAATTAATAAATTATCGAAAAATTGAGAAAATGATAAATTAATCGAAAACTTTAAATTGAGAAAACTATGAATTTGAGAGTTTCAGAAATCCAAAAATTTTCAAACTTAGTAGATTTTCATAAATTCTATTATTTTAGAATTCACAGAACTTCAAAATCGTTGAAAATTACTGAAATATTCAATGTACTTCAGATTACGTATAGAAAATATGTATGGAAACTTGAAAAATACTTAAATTTGTAATAATTTTTCAAACTTTTGGAGAATGTTAAAAGTTACAAAATTTTCTGCTTTTTCATAACTCAAGTTTCAATAAATTAAAAACTTTATAAGGATTTCGGAAAAGTTTTGTAATTTCCAAAATTTTCAAAATCCTATAATTTGTTAAAAATTCTTAGCATTTTCGTGTATGAAATTTCAAAATTTTAGAAATGCGAAATCTGTAAGTTTCTTCAAGTTCCATTATCTCCAACATTTCTAAAAGTTTCCACGTTGTGAAAAATTGTAATATTTTTGATTTTTTAAAAATTCAAAAATTTTTAATCATACATTATTTTAGAAGTAACATTATTAGTAAAAGTATAGTAATAAGTAATTATAGATAAAAAATACTAAATAATGAGTTAGTTTAACAATAAAATAAAATCTTGAATAATAAAATACTAAATAGTATTTTAGAATTAGTAGAATTAGTAGATTCAAAATCAGTTTTAATATGTTTTTTTATTTATTTGTTTTTTATTATTAGTTACATCATGCTCTCAACAGGATTTTGAGTGTGCCTGAAGTTCCAAATGTCTATAAAATTAATTAAACGTAAAAATATCAAAAATAAGAAAAAAATATTGAAATATAACAATTAAAAACATTATAAATATTACAGGCTTTAAAAATACTACAGGAATGCAATAATTTGTTCACAGATTGCAAAATGACATGTCATAAAAAATGCTACTTGAAAGCTGCGGCTGAATGTGGAAAAGATGCGACGTTGATGGAAACGAATCCTCGAAAAGTGTTTGGAGTGCCGCTCTATAAACTGGACTGCGGCGACGGTACAGTTCCTTTGGTCGTCGATCGGTTAATAACGACCATCGAAATGCATGGCATGTACACTGAAGGGATTTACCGTAAAAGCGGAGCCAGCTCAAAGGTCAAGGAGCTCAAGCAAAAAATGGACGAGGAAGATTTGGAGAAAGTCGACTTTGAAAATTACCAGGCAAGATTTGTTGATTTTTATGTGAATATAAGTAGTGCATCGAGCATGTATATAATGTTAAACAATATTTTTGTGGAGATATGAATCATTTACGAAATTTAAGATAGTGTTTACATCTTGCTATTGTTTTTTTATTATAATATTTTGTTATGAAATACAAGAAATTGTATTTGACTGAAACCAAAAAAGATATTTGAGTTGAAAGTTTCAACCAATCAGATTCGCTAAATTTCAAACTATAATATCTTTTTTGGTTTAGAGTTTTGTGAAAAGTGGTAAAAGACTTTTCGACTCAGAAAAATATGGAGAAAATTCTAGTAAATTTTGGTCCGTGGTTTCAATCCCCAATCTTCGTAGAAGCGCGTTTATTGGTTAAGTTTCAAACTCGAATATCTTTTTTGATTATGAGTTTTTCGAAAAATGGCAAAGGAAAAATTATTTTAAATTTTTGCAAGGAATCTGCCATTTTTTTTTGTATATGAGTATTTGGGACATTCTGTATAATATATGATATATAATAATGACAATAATAAAAATAAAATGTTTGACAATAATCCTTTCTGTACCAGGTTCACGTCTTGGCCGCGGTTCTGAAAAGCTTTTTTCGCGAAATGCCGGACCCTCTGCTCACCTTCGAGTACTACGACGACTTTCTGCACGCGGCAAACTTGACCGATCCCCAAGACGCCGTATTCACGCTTTTCGCGATTCTGAAAAAACTTCCTAAGACAAATTTCGATCTCATGCAGCGGCTCATCGTGCACCTCGCTCGCGTCGCCCTCCACGAGGTCGACAATCGCATGTCACCCGCGGCCCTCGCCATCGTCTTCGCGCCCTGCATCCTCAGGACGAACCGACAGATCCCCGCACAGGACTCACTCCAGGACATCGGCCGCCAAACGCGCTGCGTGGAGGCCATCGTCCATGAGAAGTTGCGAGAGATGCGGGCGACCCTGGAAGACATCAACACCCTCGACTCGGCTTGTCAATCGGCTAATAATCGTCTCTCGAGTTTGCGGTCGTCCAAGGTCTTCAGCCCGGAGGAACTGAACGTCACGGCTGCGTGCGCCAGGTCCGCCGGTGATTCTGATCGGGATCGGGGCGACGAGGAAGAGGCGTTTTTGGTGGATCATATTCGGGACATCCAGAATCAGAAGCACTTGTTGACTAAAATCCTGCCGAATCTGCCGAGGGCGTCGTCGGACGATGAGTTCCAGAACTGCACGGCCGGGGCGACCGACGCGGACGAGGGGTCGTTGGATGACTTATCTTCTGCTGGTGAGTGGTTTCGGACTTTGGTGTACTTTTCTTCTCTCTGCCAGGAAGGATATATATATTTTACCAATGTGTAAAGGTAAGATTTAATAAAATTATATTAGGGGAGACCGGGATAAATACGTCCAAGGGGCAAATACGCCCACCCATTGTTTCTTTGTAATACATTCATTCAAATTCCGTGCAAATTTTTTTTATAAGTGTGCCCTAACTCGTAGACACAACCAAAAAAAAATCATAGCGATTGACGTTGTGGTTAGAACGTTATAAATAAAAGTAGATGGTTTTGACGTTCCAGAGTCTCAACATCTAAGTTTTGCAGTTTGGGAAAAAATATCTACAGTCATCGTTTCTCGTTGCTTTTGCAGCCTGATAAGTTTTTCCTGCTTTTAAGTAAGAAATACTAGAAGCCCAAGTAGTTTTGTCTCAGAAAATTTTTTTGTATTTTTAATGAGTTTTCAAAGAGAAATTTGTTGCTCGTGGCAAATACGCACAGTTCATTTATTAGCAATATTTATTAATTATAATGAATAAATACGCAGGAGGTTACAAAGTAGATGGAATCCCGAAGAAGAAGATGAACTTTGTTGTAAATATTTGGAAACTATTGTCTCTGCTGGATAAAAAGCAATGCATCGAATGTCACAAACCAGTACATGATAAATGTGTGCGAACTTCGGACTTTATTTTCATTTGCAAGAAATGTTTAGTGTATACTCAGATAGTGCTTAGAAAATTATTTTTGTACGTCAATCAAAACAATGTACTTCATTTCTTATATGTTGCTTCCTATGACTTTCATGCAAAATTCTTTAATTTATAACGTGGGCGTATTTCCCCGGGGTTTATCCAAATAGCTGATTCAACACTACTTTAAACTTTTTGTAAAAATTTGAAAATTAGTAAAGACCCATGAAAATGATGATTGAAGTTTTGTTCCTTAGGAGAGACACTAGCACGTGACATATGTTGTTATTCAATAATCATTACTGTCTTGTAGAAAAATGAATTTTCCGAAACGTGGGCGTATTTGCCCCAGTCTCCCCTACAGAGCTGCCAGATTCTGTTTTGTTTTCTTCGTCTATCGTTAAAAAAGACGTAAGCTTGTCCTTGTCTAATAGGGATTTTTCCGTATAATCTGTCAGCCCTGCTCCCCTATTATAATTCATATATATATATATATATATATATATATTTATGTGTCAACTATTGTCAATACATAGGAAAAACAATCACAAACAATTAAAGTGTATTATCGATTGATTTCTCGGAGCTTTTGGCTCCGAGAAATCAATCAAAAATACACTCTACATATTGATGGAGCGATCTACAATTTTGAACAAATAATTAATTTAGATCAATTAAATCTCTTTTCCATCATCTGATCAAAATGAAAATAGTTTATATAATATATAAATGACAACAAATAATATTTTTTTTATGTAAACATAATAAAACTAACAGTTACGATTATCTTTACAAATGTTATTGTTTTTGCGATATTTTAATAATGGGAACTGAGGGGAAATAACGAAAACTTACAGAAAATGACGGGAAATAAAAAGAATTTGGTTATACTTGGAACGGAGCATGAGAAAAAAAAATAATTTGAGATATATTTTCCTATGTTGTCTAATTACACTGCGCAACAAAAATGTTGGGCGCGGAAAGCAGTAGTGAAAATTGAATTTACTCTCAATTTAAAGATACGCGTGTCTCGCAGTTCTACTAGATCAGCTTGTATAAAAGACTTACTCGACGATTCATCTCCTTTTTTATCTCTTTCTAGCACATTTCTTAAATAGATATATCCTTCTCTCACTTCAAAGTTTAAACGAGTAGCTTTTTAGTGCTAATCAACCGTAACTACGAGACACGTGCGTCTTAAAACTGAGTATAGATCTCATTTTCGCTACTTTTTTCCTTACCCAAATTTGATCCTAAATTTTGTCGCACAGTATTATTTAAGTTGCCAGTAATCATGGATATAAAAAATACCTGGTTATCAGGTGCGTAGGCAGAGGGGAGTTTTGAGAAAAATTTGGATGGAATGAATTATTATTTCATGTAAAAATAAGAAAAAATCTAGAAGACATAATAAATGGTTTCATGTAAGTTCTAAAAGTTAATTTAAATTCTTAATTTTAATAACTCAAAAATAACAATAATCCTGGCTTTAGAAGAATTTTTCTCAAATAGAATTCTAACTATAGATGATTGGCTAGGATAAAGTAGAAAAAAAATTGTTGGAAATGTTTTGAACCCAGTGAATTATACAACAAGTTAGAATCTACAAAAATGATAAAGAGCTTTGAACTCTGGAGCATCAAATTTTAAAAATATATATAGAAATCCATCAAAAAACAAGAACATCTTTCGAATAATAAAAACTCTGAAGAAATACTTTAATTATTAGAATTCTGAAAAAGAACTGTTTTCTGAGCAATCTGAACAAATACCTACGATCTATAAAACTTGTAATTCTGTAGTATCAAGTTTTAAAGAGCGTATATAGCAATTTATAATACCACTGGAAATCTATGAAAATTCTAAAAAACGCAGCAAAATCTTATAAGCACTAAAAAAAAAAAACGAAAATACTAGAAAATATACAACATGAACAATCTATATAGATGAAATTTTCCCAGAACTATGTAATAACTAAAAATCATTCTAAATTTTTTAAAAATATACGAGAAAAACAAGAATTTTTTTACGTAAAAGCAATGTAGAAATCATTCTCTCAAAAATTTATAACACTTTTAATCCTAGAACATATAATTCTAGAAATGTATAAAAAAACCATCAAAATACCTAGAAATTCTCTGAATTGTATAAATACTACTACAATACGATAAAAAGCACTGAAAATTTATCTATAAGATACTTTTTTATAGAAAATCAATTAAAAAAAACAAAATCGTTTGTGTTTACAATATTATAACATCATATAGTTGAAATTTATATAGCAATCTATAGAAATAATAGAAATCTATAGAAATACCAGAAAACACAACATAATTTTTTAAATAACATACTATACAAAAATTCCAAAAATATATAGAATACTTGAAATATATTTTACTATAATTTTCTCAAAAATCTTTGAAAATATTAAAATTTTGTAGAGGCTTGATTCCTAGATCACCAAATTTTAGAAAGCTGAATAGAAATTAATAATTATATCAGGAAATCCTTTAAGATGTATAAATAAATGAAATCTAATGAAATCTACTTACTCACCCATTTGTTAAATACTTGGCTTTGAGTAGAAACCCTATAAGAAGAGACTGGTCATTGGGCTGAAAAATGGCCGCCAGTGAAAACGAGACAGAGAAAAAGTGAGACAGTGTTTATATTTGTGAGTTTCCTTCCAATATTTTTTTTTATACAGTTACAAATGGTCTTATTACGATATTCAATACTTTTTATCTAAATGTCTACTTCAATTTTTTTTTTTAATTTAGGAATGAACATTCACATTTTTTTTTTTTTTTTTTGTAAATTTTTGAATTATAGATCAAATTATACAATCAGCTTGAAAATTTGATCTATAAAACTTGATTCATCATTGTTTATTCAATTCTCAAAGTATTTAAATATAATGGCTAAAACATTGAATTTATATCTTTTGATTATAAGTTCAAAACATACATAAGTTTTTGAACTGTTTAGAGAAATTTGAGATGTTTGACCTTTTAGAAATAAGTTGATATTTTTTATTTTATTCCTTAATTTTTGTTCATGATTTTAAGATCAAGAATGAAGAAAATTTGGACTGAGAATTATAATAGTGCATTTGTTTGAGTGTTATTATTCATGATGACTCAAATTTAGTTTAAAAACAATATTATTTTTCAATATTACCTGTACATAATTTTAAACTGAATTTTCAACATTTGAATTATTGCGCTAAAAGCAAGGGCTTCGATTGGAGCCGCCATTTTTCAGCCCCGATTGAAGTCCACCAATGAGAGATATACTTCATAATGGCCAGTATCTCTTCTTACAGGGTCTCTAGCTTTGAGGGACCACAAGAATGCACTTAATTATATTCTCATAAAGGAAACGTCTTTTTAATTCATATACTATACAGGGTGTCCCAAAGTCACAAATTATTATTTTAGGAGTTTATAGTTTGCGAAATTGTAAGACAATTTTTCCCTTGCCATTTTTCTTTAACTAACTGTCTAACTAACTAGAAAACGATTATTCATTCATTCTAATTTTACCAAACTGAAATCAGTTTTTTCATCTGTTTCAATACAACCTTATTAATAAAAACATTTTGGGTGTATATGTATCTCGAAATGTATTAAAGGATTCTGTACAAATTTCTAGAATTTCTTACCAGTTAAATAAAAATCCGAGTTTACTAGCATTCGTTATACTAACAACTGCTTCCTACTTTGAATTGCTTTGAATGAGTATTAAATTCAAAATTTTGAATTTAATACTTTTACGCGTTTGAATTGTACGCGGCGATTTGAGTTCCATCACTCGTTTCAACGTCTTAGAGGGCGCAGATGCGACTAATAAAAGATTTACATTGGCTCTTATGGAAGTTTATGCACCCCGATGGCCAGTTGCGGTTCTAAGATTTGACTTTAGGAAGGACTACAATTCGTCATTGAATTTTTTGCGAATATAACCAGTGGCGTAACTACACCTGCTTTGGATGTGTTCCACTCCGGAAAATAGGATCCCTATCTTCATAGCTCCGCCCCCAACCCAATGTATTTCGGCTTTTTTAAAGTTTTAAGATGTTCAGAAATGTGTAAGACACTTCTCAAGATGCCATATTTAAAATTCTAAGACACTTCCAAGTGTCGTTCGGAATTCTTAGACATTCTCTAATATCCAAGACACTTGCTGAAGTGTCTTATTTAAAATGTGCACACACTTCTTGAAGTTATTTGAAAATAAAAAACCTTTTGAAGTATCTTTAACGAAATTCCAAAACACTTTCAAACGTCTCAGACACTTTGTCACGAAGTATATTTTTCAAAGGTCTAATATATTTAGAAATGTTGTCTGAAACACTTCTTAAGATGTCTTATTTGAAATTCTAAGACAGTTTGAAGTGTCTTTTTCGAAATTCTTTGACACTCTCGAATATCCAAGATACTTCTCAAAGTGTCTTATTCAAATTTCAAAGACACTTCAATGTGTCTTATTCGGAGTTATAAAGAACTTTTGAATTCTCAAGAAACTTCTAAAGGTGATTTATTTGTATTTCCAGACACTTTCGAACGTCTAAGACACTTTAGAAACTGCTTTATTAGAAATTTGAGGACTTTTTGTAGTATCTTTTTCGGAATTTCAAGACACTCTTAAATGTCTTAGTCTCTTATCAAGTATCTTTTTCAAACTTCCAAGATATTCAGAAACGTTTAAATCACTTCTCAAGATGTCTTATTTGAAATTTTAAGACATTTCGAAGTGTCTCATTCGGAATTCTCATACACTCTCTAATATCCAAAACACTCATCGAAGTGTCTTTTATTTCTAAGACACTTGAATATGTCATATTCAAAATTCCAAGACATTTGTTAACGTCTAAGACACTTTTTGGAGTGTCTTATTAGAGCTATGAAGACATATTTCGAAGTCTCTTAAAGTGTTTTACTTGATATTCTAAGACACTTCAATGTATCTTATTCGGAATGCTAAGACTCTTTTAAATTAACAAGACACTGTAAAAGTATTTTATTTAAATTCCAAGACACTTTTCGAAGTCTCTGAAACACTTTAGACAGTACTTCATTCTGAATTTGAAGACCTTTCAAAGTATCTTTTCAGGAATTCTAAGAGTTTTAAGACACTTCTAAAGATGTTTTATTTAAAAAATAAAGACACTTTAGAGTGTCTTATAATTGTAATGTAACATTGTAGGTAAATTGTAAATTCATTACTATGAATTACAATAACATTATCGATTGTATTGTAACATTGTGATACGTAAAAATAATATGTCGTATTCGCACATGTATATCAAAATTGTATTTTTTTTCTAGGTCAATGCTTTTCAGTAATTATACAATTTATTCGAAAAATCGAAATATTCTTCCTCCTTTGCCAAAATCACTTTTTACCAAAAGTATACTACTATTTATATATATTTAGTAAAATAGGATTGCTGTTTTTTTTTTTGGGGGGGGGGGGCTGCAGCCTCCACAGTCCACCCTCTGGACATGTCACTGCTGATGACCTCTTCTTACAGTGTCTCTACTATATATTCAGACAGTATGGTCAATTCAATGACTTCATGCTTGTTCCAGATGACCAGAGAAAGTCCATACACCGCGAAAACTCGTCGGAAAGCAGTGGCTACCCGACCATTATCAACGACGACGACGACATGGTGATGGTATGACCGACGTCTTCTTCTAAAAGTCGACAAATCCCGAGTGAAAACGTGTAACGGAAATCAAGGTAAATATCATGGCTGACAAGCGAAATCCGGTGAAAAATCTTCTCAAGCTCCGGCTTATTCAAGCTAAACGGACGCACCTCGAGACTTTATAAAAAAACAACAACTCTGCATTTTGAGTGAGTTACCATACGCTTCCTACACACACACACACTTACACATACACGCGACACACTTACAAAGTGACACCTTGCGCCGTTTTCTCCGCATTTATCTCTGCCGTGGAAAATTGTCTCTCGCGGGGGTAAGCCAAAACTGCTAGCCTGTAAATAATATTATAGATATATACAGAAAATGTGTACGCGGTACGACTACGTGATTCGTCGATTCGAAAAGTCTGTTGATAAATAATATAAAAGAAAAAAAAAAAAGAAAAAGAAAAACATAATGAATTGTTAAGATTTCGCGAGACGTTGATGATCAGATTATATTTCTACAACTGATTTATTCTTGAAAAGCGCTAGTGCCGTTTTTTCAGCTGGCCTGTACTATTTACAAATCGTGAATGGCGAGCAAATCGATGAAACCTGATTAGCACTTTTTTCTCATCGTGTAAAAAGATGGTGAGATCGGGCGTATTTATTGTTGTCGATATAATAGTGCTCCGAAATGAAAGACTTTTTACTCCCTTCTCTCCCTCCTTTTCTCTCTGACACCCCGCCGCCCGCTCCCTCTTACTATTTTTTGAGGAAAAACTCGATTTTTGGAAATTGAGCTTTGTATTTTCAGGCTCGACTTTTTTTACAGCGTTTTTTTATACTGCGTATTAGGTTTAGATTTTTTTTTCTTTCGCTGTACATAAGCCGAGGCACTATACGGAGATAATATCAGAATGAACTGTTTTTAGTTTGTTCTTTATGCATTACAGATGCTAGATATTATTTTTTAATTACATTCAAAAGTGCCTGTATGTTGACGTTTTTTCTTCTTTACATTTTTTTTAAAATCATGCAACGTGATTGAAAATTTGTGTATATAAACGTTTTTAGATCGTTTCGACCGACACGAAAGTTGAGGACCGAGGTTCTTAATATATAAAATGGAGAAAAATTATACAAATATATATTATATGTGCGAACAAAGTTTATCGCTGGCTTCCTGATTTTTTCTGATATTCGTGGATTTTCGAGATTACGCTTTTTTGTTTCCGAAATGAGGAAGATTGTTTTCTAACTGCCAATTAATTCAAGTTTCTTTTACTTTTAATTCGCATTTTTTATACTCGTGGGCAAAAAACGTTGCGCGAACAATGTGGTTTTGACGTTCCTTTTTTCGTTGGACGCGTTTACATTGTGGAGCATTTATTTTTGTTGATATTTTCGTGGTCGAGATTACGAACATTTTTGATTCTTACATAAAATTTTATTTTATTATTTATTGCAGACAGTTGTCTCTGATCTGAAAATTTTTGTTGGTTTCTGAAATTTATATCTATAGTTCGGAAAACAAAAAGTTTAAAGCGAAAATTAAAAAAAAATTGGTGAAAGTGACAGACTTAGACGTGCTGTTTTCTTCCAGATATTCTTAACTTCATTTACAAATGACACGAACGCGTCTATTTTTAAGTATTCTTCCTAGGAAAAGAAATAGTTCAAAAATATTGTGTAATTATAAAAAAGAGGACTCGAAAGAACAACTATATAGCGAGAATAATATTTTTGTAAAAAGGGAAGGTATTGTTAAGTACAATGGGAAATTGGTATCAGGAAAAAAGGACAAAAAAAGAACAAAAGAAAAAAAGAATGAGGCTGTGAAGCCTGATTGTAACGACATTGCACGACGAAATTGAAGGGCGAATCTGACGATGCTTCCTTTGAACAAAAACGGATGTATCTAGGAAAAGGAAACGAAAATTTTCGAGCTCGCGGAAAATCGACGGCGCGAAGCATAATTCGCGTCGAATCGACGTTGTGTAAACTTTAAAATAGAGTTGGAAAAAAAGAGACGAATGGGCTTTGCAACGTTTTAATGGAAAAATAGCAATTTAGGGTCGATTCGACGTACGGATTTCTCGCACACGTCGACGTATCCGAAAATGAAGCACCTTTCGAACTTTCCGCTGAAGCGCCCGCGTTGGTTTCGTTGCGAAATTAATTCGATTCCGTTGGCGGTTCATGTACAACGCGCTTGTGTGTATGAATGCAAGTGGCTGAAATGGGAAATGCCCGGTCCCAAGTGATTGACTGTAATTTTATAAAAAATATTTGTAAGGCAAACGATAAGTCTTCTGTACAGTGCAAAAAAAGCATACTTTATTATATCCACGTAAAAGAAAAATGTTATTTGCTAATTATTTATCGCGATTCATTGTTCCATCGATCGAATATGAGAGCATTTTCTTCCTCGACTCTCGGAGGAGACGTTCATGTTTTTTTTTCTTTCTATTCTCGTACTATCTTAAAGCGCGAATGGCAATCTTGAAGTGATAATTGCAATTAAATGCATGAAAAAAGTTGATTTTTGTGTGTTGTGTTTTATTCCCCTGTTTTTTTTTCTTTTTTTTTTCATCGATTTTGAATTTTATGTTGAATCTTATGGTTGAGTTGAAACTAATATTAGATGACTTTTTCAATAAAAAGAATGGTTTTATTTGAGTTTTATTTGAGTACAAATCAAAATAATAAGCAGCCGAACAAAACATATTTCCAAGGTTTTACTTTGCTTGTAGAAATTCAAGAGATGTGAAAATTTTTTATGTTTTTATGAAACAATAATGTATTGATATAGATTTTTTGAAATATAATTTTATGGAACAAAATACTGTACCAAAAATTGCTTTTAAAACACTTTTGTTCGAATTACATCCAGTCGTAATTCGAAGAAACATAGAATCAATCAACCAGAGAACATTTCAGAGTTTCGATTTTCACTTTCGTATTCTAATGTATTCGGGCTAATCTGGCAACAAGCCTAATATCGAGCCAAGATTACGTAGCATTTGTATGAGCATATTTTGTAAAGTTTTTGTTCGTGCTAATTAAATTCGATAATTACAGTTGATTACAATAACTACCAGGGTCGAATTATTCAGAAGTGACCCCCCCCCCTCAGCAAGATGAAACGCAAGGAAGTGGAAATTTTATAGAAATAAAAGTGACTTTCATAGATTTTTTTTTTGCCAAGGTGTAAAAATAATTGTATTAGAAAATAGATTAAGAAATTATTTATGAAGTACTTTATGGAAAAATAATATGATGGGTTTTTAAAGGTCATAATCAGTAATGATCAGAAATCTCAAAAATTATCTTTCAGTAGAAATTGTCAAATACAGGCAGACAGAATCATATTTAAATACAGATATTTTAAGGTCTGCTACATATTTTACATAATTTAGTTTCAATAATTCATTAGGATTTCTTTTTACATGAAACAACCTGAAAAAAAGTAGTTATAGTTCATATATAAAAAATATGATAGCTGGCCATACTTGGAAATGGCTACTGAAAATGGTTTTCGAGAGTAAGTACTATGATTTGAACGTTTAGTAAATTTTATACCTTCGTTATTTATAAAAAATACGTAGAACTCAATAATTATTTATAATGGTTCAATAAAAATCTGGTCCAACAAAAAATTACTACATTAAAATTAAACTTTCTTCAATAAGTTTGTGAAACAAATTTCAAATTGCATAAACAATTCTTTTTCGTTTAACATAAAAGTGACTTTCATTGATTTGTTATATTCTGAAAATAATTGTATTTATAAAGTATATTCAGGAGTTATGTGTGGAGTTTTTTATGGAATAATTATTTATTGAGTTTTCTAAACCTAATATGAAATGAACAAAAATCTATGCAATTAAAAACTAGAAATAGTCTAATAGAGGCAGATAGAATAATAAATTACTGATTTATCAAGGTCTACTATATAATTTTCATAATTTTGTCTCAATAATTCAGGAGGATTTTTTTTACACGAAACATTCTGAAAAAAGTTATAGTTGATGTATACAAAAATATTATGGCTGACCATAATTGAATATTTCTACTGAAAATTGTTTTCGAGAGTAAGTACTATGATTTGAATGTTTAGTAAATTTTATACCTTCTTTATTTATGAAAAAAAAAACGTAGAAATCAATAATAATTTCTCATTGTTCAACAAAATCTGGTCCAACATAGAATTACTAATTAAAATTTAACTTTCTTAAAAAAGATTGTGAAACAAATTTCAAATTAAATAAACAATTCTTTTTCGTTTAACATAAAAGTGACTTTCATTGATTTGTTATATTCTGAAAAAAATTGAATTCAGAAAGTATATTCAGGAGTTATGTATGGAGCATTTTATGGAATAATTATTTATTGAGTTTTTGAACCTAATATGAAATGAACAAAAATCTATATAATTAAAAACTAGAAATAGTCTAATAGAGGCAGATAGAATATTTAATTACTGATTTATCAAGGTCTACTAATCTAGTATATATTTTTCATAATTTAGTTTCAATAATTTAGGAGCACTATTTTTTTATACGAAACATCTAGAAAAAAAGGTATGGTTGATGTATAACAAATATTATGGCTGACCATAATTGCAAATTGCTACTGAAAATTGGAGATTGATACTGAAAATGGTTTTCGAGAGTAAGTACGTTTAGTAAATTTTACACCTTTGTTTTTTATAAAAAACACATGGAGTTCAATAATAATTTTTAATAGTTTAACAAAAATCTGGTCCAACATAGAATTACTAATTTAAATTTAATTTTCTTCAAAAAGATTGTGAAACAAATTTCAAATTGAATAAACAATTTTTATTCGTTTGACATAAAAGTGACTTTCATTGATTTGTTTTATTTTAAAAATAATTGCATTTAGAAAGTATATTCAGGAATTATGTATGGAGTACTTTATGGAATAATTATTTAATAAGTTTCTGTAAGTAATATTAATGAATAGAAATCTACTTAACTAAAAACTAGAAATAATAGTCGAATACAGGCAGACAGAATATTTAATCACAGATGTATCAAGGCGTACTCCATATTTCAGTTTCAATAATTCAGGAGGATTTTTTTTCACAAGAAACATCATCCAAAAAAAATAGGTATGATTGGTGTATAACAAATATTATGACTGATCAGAATTGAAAATTTCTACTGAAAATTGTTTTCGAGAGAAATTACTATGATTTGGACGTTTAGTAAATTTTATGCCTTTTTTATTTATAAAAAGACTTATGAAGTTTAATGATTATTTTGAATAGTTTAACGAAAATCTGGTCCAAAACATAGAATTATTCATTTAAATTTAATTTTATTAAAAAAGATTTTGAAAAAATTTCAAATCGAGTAAACAATTCTTTTTCGTTTGACATTATTGTGACTTTCATTGATTTGTTTTATTCTAAAAATAATTGTACTCAGAAAGTATATTCAGGAGTTAGGTATAAAGTACTTTATGTAATTATTATCTAATAAGTTTTTAAAAGTCATATTAATAAATAGAAATCTACTTAATTAAAATCTACAAATGGTAGAATACAGGTAGATAGAAAATTTAATTACAGATGTATCAAGGTCTACTATATATTTTTCATAATTAAGTTTCAATAATTTAGGATTATTTTTTTACACGAAACATACTAAAAAATTTTTTGGTTGATGTATAAAAAAGTATTATGGCTGACCATAATTGAAAATTTTCACTAAAAATAGTTTTTGAGAGTAAGCATTATGATTTGAAAGTTTAGTAAATTTTATACCTTCGTTATTTATGAAAAAAACGTAGAATTCAATAATTATTTCTAATAGGTAGTTCAACAAAAATCTAGTCCAACATAGAATCACTAATTAAATTTAAACTTTCCTTAAAAAAAATTGTGAAATAAATTTCAAATCGAGTAAACAATTCTTATTCGTTTGAAATAAAAGTGACTTTCATTGATTTGTTTTATTGTAAAAATAATAATTTTTTTTTGAAAGCGTATTCTGGATTTATCAATGAAGTTTTTTATAGAATAATTATCTAATGAGTTTTTAAAAGTAATATGAGTAAACAGAAATCTACTAAATTGAAAACTAGAAGTGGTCCAATACAGGCAGACAGAATATTTATTTACAGATGCATCAAGGTTAACTACATATTTTTCATAATTTAGTTTCAATAATTCAAGATTTTTTTTATGAGAAACATTCTAAAAAAAAGTTATGGTTGATGAATAAAAAAATATGACTGACTATAATTGAAAATTTCTACTGAAAATGGTTTTTAAGAGAAAGTACTATAGTTTGAACGTTTAGGATATTTTATACCTTCGTTATTTATAAAAAACACATGGAGTTCAATGATAATTTTTAATAGTTTAACAAAAATCTGACGGAAGATAGAATGACTCATTTTCATTCAATTTTCTTTAGAAAGATTGTGAAACAAATTTCAAATCAAGTAAACAATTTGTCTGATTGTTAAAACAATTGTCTTTAGAGCTATTTATTAAGTACTTCGTGGAATAATTTCTATTGGGTTTTTCAAAGTAATATGAATAAACAAAAATCTTGAAAACCACAATACAGTCTGGTAGGACATTCAATTACAGATAAGTAAAGATCTATTACCCCTTTTTCATAACTGAGTTTCAATTATTCATAACCATTGCTAATAAATAACTATGAGATTACCAGAGCACTTCATACTATGAAAAAGAAATTGCAACTGCCAAGTGTTTTTTTTTGCAGTGGAAATTTTAAATAACAGTCTTTATTTCATGCTCAAGAAGACAAAATTCGCTGTTCAATCGCGTTTTCTGTAAGCGACACTCAGCGTTTTTCTGCTTTAACAAAAACCCAAGTCATCTTTGAAAATAAATGCGAGAAAAATGTGTGCTTCCGAGCCAGAAACATTTTGCGTATTTGTCTCTTGAATCTCTTCTTTTTTTTCCCTCCTCGCTCTTTCTTCATCTTGCCTACATTCATAATCTGCATCTCTCAGTAATTTCTCTTCCTCGGGTCACTGCGTTTTCTCGAGAGGTGTGGTGGTTCTTCAGATTTCCGCTTGCATATTGTTTCATTACCACACGCAAAAGCATAAACCGATTTTTCTTCTCTACAAATGAAAAAAAAGAATAAAGCGAAAATGTCGAGCACAAAACTTCATTTACTATCATTGCCTTGTAGACATTTCTGTAAAAAAAAGTCACAATTGTTCTTATGAAGCCTACAGTTTTTTCATTAGACCTCGAGCTTTTTCTTCTACGTGACGTCGCGTCGCAGGTTTGTGATTTTCACTTTATTTTCCCGCTGTTGTTTTATTGCATAATGGGGGCATGAATAAAAGCATTGTGCCTAACAATGCAAAAGAGTCAAGAACGAAAGAATTTTCCGTTTTTCAAGGAGTGGAAACCGACGAATCCAGGCGCAAAATTTTCTTTATGACGTCGAATTCGCTGACACGAAAATTATATTTTTTTTCGTTTTTCATTTGCAAAATTGGAGGGGGGGGGGGCAGAAAATAATGTATGTTTAGAGTTCTGAAGTTTTCGGAATTGGGAATTTATAATAGCAACGAAAATTATCCAGTGTACGAATCAATATTTGGTGGTACGTGAAAACTATGTAGCGAGGGTCTTCGCGATAACAATTCGGTCGTTTTTCATGCGTCTCGGTATAAGCGGAAATGCAAATGGATTGAATTTTTTTTCGATATTGGTGTGTAATCTGTCATCGTTTACCTTGATGATTTCATTCTTCGAGCATGAACTCGAACAGTTATGCCTGGATTTAATGTTTGCGAAACTTTCGCGGTTGAATTACTTTTTACTCGGCCGCGTGTTTTTATGTTTGCGTTGAATTTCAAGGTGCTTGCGCGCGATACAATTTATTTTTCATTTTCTTCATGGAAGGTAAAGCGTATGTTGACCCAGAGAAAGTAAAAAAAAACGTGAGTTGTTACGGAGTGGTAAAAAACAATTTTGCGGGGAATCGAGATGTATTGATTTAAGTTGAATTTTCCACGTTATTTTGTTCGTATTTTGGAAGTGAATTAAGTGAAGTTTAGGTTTATGAAGTTGATGAAGTTAGTTTATGAAGTGAAATTCACGAAGTTTAATCAAGTTTATGAAGTGTATGAAGATTATTAAGTTGATGAAGTTTAGTTAAGTTTATGAAGTTACGTTTATGAAGTTTAATTAAGTTTATGAAGTTTATGAAGTGTATGAATTTTATGAAGTTGAGTTTTAAGTTTATGAATTGAAGTTTAGGTTATATGAAACTTTTTTAAAAATTTTCAAGGTAATGTAGATATGTTAAAATCTTCAAGAAATTCAAAATTTATGAAAATAAATTTTACAGTGTTCGATTTTTCGTAGGCGGTTTATTCCAGTTGGTTTACTTTTAATTGATCAGAAAAATGTAAGACAGTTGCAACTTTGTCAAGTTGTGCATTTCATGAATTTTCAGATATCAGAATCTGTATTTATAATAAGGCTTTGGTTTGGAGTAATTATCAAGAAAAATTATTTTTAGAGGTAATCAAATTTTGAAGTGCAGAATCCTAGAAATTCGTAATCATTTTTATGGTTCTTGAATATTTCAATGTATTACTTTTAAAGGTAGTTGCAAACTTTGCAGATTTTTTCAATAGAATCATGTAACATTCTAACCTTTGAAAAAATTAAAAACTTTTTTACTTAAAACATTTTAACTTAAAGAATACTATTTGAAGTTTGAAATTTTATAAATTTTGAAATCTTGATTAGACACAATAAAGAGTTCAGAACATGGGAAAAATGAGTTAAAATTTTTTAAAACAATTTCAACTTAAAGGTTGAAAATTTACAAACTATTATGAAAGTAAAGGATAAAGTAAATTTAAGAAGAAAATGCATCAGATTCAAAAATTAAATTAAATGCAAAACCTTAATATAAGTTTTTGAAATTAAAATTCATAGATTTGAGTGTTCCCTGGAGAACTAAGATAAAAGTAAATAAAAAATTGTGAATTTTTGTTTTGTATTCTAAGATTCAAAGCGTTCAATCAAATTTTTTAACATTTCAACTTCGTCGATTGGAAGATTTATAGGTTAAAATTAATGTCTTCAGTTTAAGAAAATTTATAACTTTTCAATTTATGGAATTTTTTAGCTCTAGTGTAAAAAACTGAAGAATATATATCAACTTTTAAGTGTCAATATAAAAATATAGGTACAATTTACAGTGTAAAAATTAATAAATAAAAAAGGGAAGTGAACGTTGAATGTCATGCAAATCTTACGATATATTATAAAATTTACTGAGAAATTTTACAGTTTCACTTTTTGAAAAATGTTTACATGAAAAAAAAGCAATACACAATGTCAAATTTTTAATATCATTAAAAAATACTGCTTCATATTATGAAAGATTTATTTTTATCAAACTGGAATTTTTTTAATTTTGAAATCTTGATTAGACACATTAAAGAGTTCAAAACATGGGAAAAATGAGTTTTAATTTTATATAACAATTTCAACTTCAAGGTTGAAAATTTACAAAGTATTATGAAAGTAAATGATAAAGCTTACTTTTCAAAAACAAAGTGCATCGGATTCAAAAATTACGGCATGGAAAACATTAGAATAAGTGTTAGAAATTAGAATTCATAAATCTGAGTATTTCCTGGAGAACTAATAAAAAGTAAATGAAAAATTGTGAATTTTCGGTTTATATTCTAAGATTGAATACGTTCAATCAAATTTCAAACATTTCGACTTTGTCGATTGGGAGATTTATAGGTTCAAATTTATGTCTTCAATTGAAGAAAATTTATAACTCTTCAATTTTTGGAATTTTTTAATTCTAGGGTAAAAAAATTGAAAAATACATTAACTTTTAGGTGTCTATAGAAAAATTTTCTATTTGAAGGGTGCACATCATTAAATAAAAAAGTGAAGTGAACGTTCAATGTCATGCAAATTTTACAATAAATTATAAAATTTACTGAGAATTTTTACAGTTTCACTTTTTGAAAAATATTAACATAAAAAAAAGGAGTATAGAATGTCAATTTTGTAATATCATTATTTCACTTAAAATAAAACTGAAGAATATATATCAATTTTTAGATGTCAATAGCAGAATTTTCAATTTGAAGTTTGCAAATTAATGAATAAAAAGTGCAGTGAACGTTCAATGTCATGCAAATATTAGAATAATCTATAGCATTTAATGAGAATTTGTAGCGTGACTCTTTGAAAAATGTTCACCTCAAAAAAAAGCAATACAAAACGTCAATTTTTAATATCTAAAAATACTGCTTTACATCATAAAAGATTTATTTTTATCAAACTCGAATTTTTTTTTGAGGATGTATCAGTCTGCGATGAAATGTAAAAAAATGTGTTCCATATTTTTTCACAACTCGAACATCGAAAACTCGATTTACGACGTCTGCCAAAAATGGCGTAACTGAGCGATTTCAGGTTGTTTCATTTACTCCACTCGACT
>JAPYZL010018366.1:0-10904 GCA_030522825.1 Platygaster orseoliae
ATACTCACTCGACTCACACTGTCCATAAGTCATAACTTGTGTACATAAGTTTGTTGTGTTTTGTTTTGTCAAATTGTCACGACAGTAACCAAGTCGCGTTAAAAATCACATGTTGTAGTTTCCCCAACAAACTGTATTTTCCTCCCACGTTCCACGCAAAAAAAGTGGCCATTTTTTTTGTCAAACTGTTTGGTATGTTTTTTCAAACTGTTTGGTAATTAATGCCAAATATACCCGTTACTCCGGTTACCTTCATTTTACCAAACTCTTGGCAATATTTACTAATGTTGGAAATTATTACCACTTCGCCAAAAGTTTAGTAAATTCTACCCGCCGTTTCGATAAAATTTATAAAAAATTTTTCTGCGTGTGTATAACATTAAAAAAAATACTAGCTTAAAATCTATGACTAAAAAAGTAGCAAAGTTAATGCCAATTACCATTTGGGAAACATCAATAGACTTGCATACCATTATTATATAACCGAGAATTAATTATGAACAAGGTAACATCGATTACGTGTCGAAGTAACAATCAAGACTCTGTAAAAGACGGCATCTGTGCCATTGCAGGCGTCATAGAACGGGGTATTGGGACAAGTAAGTAGGGTTGGAACACGTGTTTGATACTTTCCTTCAGTAGAAAAATAACGCGAGATCGATGGAGTACCTCAGACGCTGTTAGACGCATCCGGCGCTGTCCCTTCAATACCCAAGTCGAAGATCGCTAAACGTTGTAACGTTACACTTCGACCGCCCAGTCTGTTTTCAGGATGATCACTGCAAAAACTTACATCTGAACATAACATATAAATTATATTAACTCCTTATATTCAACATTTCAAGTTTGTTCGCGAAATGATGAAACTTCTAACGATACATTTATATCATACATTTTTATTAATTCCTCACAAGGTATTGCCAAGTTTTACTCCATGACCATATGTAAATTTGTCACCAACAACTAAAGAATAAAGTCATTAAAAAAAAATTGTTTTATGGAGATAGTTTGATGAATTCTCCGAAATCGAATCTAGGATTGTCCACGTACTTTATAGTCTCGAACTGATATTTCTATTTGGTGGAAAGGTATGTCAATTAATATGCAACGTGGAATGGTCCAAGAGGCAGTAACGTATTTCAAGATGAAAGAAACCGAGATGTTCTCGGTAAAACATTTGGCTATTAATTAAATCTTCTTTTGGTCTCTAGACTAAGGCGGAGGCAAACGAGCCAGCTCATTAAAAAAGAGGAGGACCGTGTGAAGATCGAAAATGGCTGTTAAAAAACCACTTGTAACTCTTAAAACGCTGTGAATACTGAGCTTTATGGCGTCGTTAATACGTGACGAGACTGAGGATTCGCTTGCGATCTTAATTGTGTCGTTAGAAAAACTTATCTGTGAAATGTAAGTGTCGTTAGTGGTTGTTAGTAATTAAAGAAATGGTCGAATTACCATTGTATGTGTTTGATGAATTACAAGTTCGTTGGGAAAAGTTTTTAGTAAGAATTGTGCTGATGGTGGAGACAACTTTTTTTGAGTATGCGAGTAACTTGGTAACTAAAAAATTAGAATGTTACAAAATCAACTATAACTCCAAGAAAAAAAATGAATAATGAATTTCTCATGAATAGGTATCGATGAAAATACACTTTGAAGAATTTAATGAAAAATAAGTTCAAAAATCCGGTGATACTCGAAAACTGGATGTATGAAAATGTTTTTCTCAAAAAACTACTAATTTTTCAATTCTAGAGCATTTTATTTCAAAAATCTAAAAAAACTGTCCATTGAAATACCGAAAATGTCAAAAACTACTAGTAGATCTTTTGTAAGTTAATTCAAGCTGAAAAACAGAATATAGTGAAAATTTTGAAAATCTGTGCATTTCTTAAATTCAAATTAGCTGTGATATTTTCAGAAATATTCAAATATTTGCCTGGGAAAGTATCAAATTCTAAAATTCATGATAACACTATAAAAATATTTCAAATTGATTGTAATACAGTAAAACTAGATGAATTTTGATAGATTATAATAATATCAAAAGTCCTATAATACTAAAAAATTACGAAAATAAAATTTTACTTGAAATCTAAAAACTACGATTTCCAAGAATTTAAATTGTAGAAATATGTATGGACATTAATAAAAATTACAAAACATACATTGAATTGTGATAATACTAATAAACGTAAAATATAAAAAAGTACTGTTTTTGAAACATCTAAGGAAATAAATAAAATTTTTAATCTTTAAGTGTCAGATGCCAAAATTCTCTAGCAATAAAAAATACTTAAAATCCTAGAAACTTTTATAAAAACTTAGAAACACACATACCAAAGAAAATCTGTAATTCTTTGTTATAATACCTGAAAAATTAAGATAAATAATAAAATTCCACTTACTGAACTATTGTAATAAATAACTAAAAACGGTACAAAATTTCTTAGGTACTAAAAATTTTCTAAATCTGAAAATGCTCGAAAAATTTGTAGATATCTTCTCAAGAATCTTTGAAACTAATTCCTGGAAAATTTAACAATAAGTATTATAAGAGAAATTTATACAAAAACTAAAAAATTTCTCGAATCGTAAAAATATCGAGAAAATACAAAATATCGAGAAATTCTGGAAATCAATGTAATAGAAAAAATCACTTCATGTACACACACCTACAGCACATCTAAAAAATCTTGAATTCGAGAGTGTCAGGTACTGGAAACCACTACAGGAATTTGGGAATACTAAAAATTCTTCGAAAACTCTTTAGAAAACAAACATTTGTAAAATATTTATATAGTTTAAAAAATGTGGATTATTTCCTTACAAATCTAATAATTTACTCAAAATCTATGTAGCTATCTTTAAATATACTATAGTGAAAGAAGCGTTTAGATCTAGCAACAAATTATTAAGTAACATATAAACAGACCAAAGTTTTGTTTGTGTCAACTACTGATTATGTCATGAAAATTTTATATTGGTAGTAAAAGTAAAACGTTTGATTAATACATATATTACTAAATTTATAGTTGTTGGAACCAAACATCTATTTTTCGAGTGACGAATCACACAAAATTTTGAAAATAATTAAGTTCGTATACAAAACAGTAAATACATGATTTTTTTTAGAAATTTATAAAATTACTAGACATGTCATAGCTTTGTCTTATGCACTATTACATTTAAAAAAATCTATTCATCATCTATGGAAAGAGCAGAAAATCATACAAATTTTTTTTAAACTCTAAAATACAATTAACATTCGAAATACGTAGTAACTTTTAATTTCAAGGAAAATAAAAATTGAATACAATAAAACAAAATTTATTAAAATTCAATTACTCTCACCGAAATTGAGTAAAATCATTATAGTGAGAAAAAAATATAAATTATGAATTCCAAACAGTGTTCATCAGTTTTTTGGCACCGTGACAAATATTTTTATATTGTTTGCTTTTGTTATACAGGCGATAACTGATGATATAGTGGGTATTTTCACAATGGCATACGGTTTCAGTAGCCCTCGGGCCCCGGGCTGGTTACATGTATATGCAGATCTCCCATAACGGAGATATCGCTCACGAATCAAATGACCCATTTAGCTTTAGTGGCGCCATTTAAACGACATCTATGCGCCCCCGGCACTTCGACAAAGCGTCAGATACCAAAAGCCTTGCCAACAGACACTTTGATATGCACCCACGAATCTTGCGGCACCTGAAAACGGCCTCGAAAAAGGAAATGGAAGTATGTAAAACAGGAAATTCATCGTGAATGTGAGGTGAAAAAAAAAGACGAGTACTGCTTTTGAAGTAATGTTGAGTTGCGTTAGTAGAACACGAATTCATGGAGGGAAAAAATTTAATGCAGTTTCACCTGAATTATAGTGAGTTCACGGATTTTACTTGATTTAATGTTTCAATTGAATGACATAGTACAATTTATGGGAGTTTTCGATGATTTAAACTTGTAGGAAATTTTTTGGAATTATTTAGTTATTCATTCAATATTATATTATTCAATCATATCTCCAATTAGTAATCCAACTTTGTTAGATCATACATTTTTAGATTTTGGAAATTTTCGAGAGTATCAGAAAGCGTAAAAAACATTCTGAAAATTAAAAAAAAATCCATTACATATAAATAAATAAAATAAAATCCATAAAACATAAATAAAGTCTGTTATGTTTTGCACATCTTGTAACTTTTCGAAATATGAAACATTGAACATAAGAATCAATATTTATTAAATTTTGAAAAAACTTGTCAGAATCATTGGGATTTTTATTGTTAGTTCAAAATACTTTTAAATATATTGTAATTGTGTAAACAATCTACAAAATTCAAAAAAATTTTCGATGATTGAGATATTTTTTGAATTTGATAGCGGGAATAAACATTTTAGGATTACACAATTTTTTTTAATTTATCAAAGTTTTTCAAATTTTTAACTCATTACAAACAATTGAAAACGTTCCAGTTATAAAAAAATTTGATTGAAAAGATTTTCCGTCATTTTGAATGGCTTTGGAATTTTTTTTTTTCAATCAGGAACGGGAGAAAAACTTTTTTCGAATAAAAAAACTGTTTTGTGAAATTTCGCATATTTTGAAAATCGAGTGGAATAAATGATTACCTTCAAAAAATTGAATGTTTTTGATATTCTGATGTTTTTCAGATTTTGAATGGACGACAATTATTTAAAATTTCCAAATATTGAAAATAACTTATATAAGTCATTGAGTATTATCGTTATTTTTTATTGTTTCTACGGTTTTGAAAATTTTTTTATTAAAATAAAAAACCTATTTAGTGCATATTAAAAAAATATCAAAAACACGATAGAAAAAATTTACGATCAGTAACAGAAATTCTATAGTTTTCAAGAGATTTACAGAACTCTTCAAGATATTATTGATAATAGACATTTGAATACTTCATGATTCTCGGAATTACAATCGAAATATAAAACATTGAAAACGTGCAAATACTGATAAAAAAGTTTTTAGTTTATCAAGAACTCTACAAATTTTTTCTAACTATTCTAGTTTTGCAGCATTTCAATCATAAGTGGAAAAAATATTTTGATGAATATTTTGAACCAATATAAATATAAACCTAAAAATAAAAATTCATTAATTTGATGAATTTTTCGATGAATTATTGACAGTGTAAAAAATTTGATTACATATCTCATGTTCAAAAAATTATCAAATTTCGATCGTTCTATAAACTAATATATCTTCTAAGATATGATAAGAATTTTTCAAACTTACAAAAATTTTCCCTGATATTACCATACTTTTCAAATTCCATGAATTTTAAAAAAAAGATTAAAAAAAGTTTTTCTGTATGTATCGCAGGAACGTCCTAATAAGCCATTCAACATTACTTGATATCCTCCAAATTTTCCATAATTCTCAAAATAACACTCAATTTCCAAAATGTATAATGTATTTAACTTTTTTCATTCAAAAACGATAAAAAATATTCTGAGAAATAAAATGAATCCGACGTCCAAACTTTGTTTAAATCCTCACTAACTACCACGCTTTCGAAATAATCATTTGCATTCAAATCTGTTGTGAAAATGCCGAGTTTTTCCTTAAGTGTTTTCATCGAATGCCATTTGCACACCCACACATGAACGCAATCATATCGCAAAGCCGGGATTTAAACTCGAGCGTGGAAAGCTTATACAAAGCTTTGAATTTATTGTATGGAAATCCTCTCGACGTAAGCGCCGCGAGTTGTCTGTATGGGCGAAGTTGCTTGCCAGGATTAACACTTTCCCATCTTCCTTCCGACGCGGGCGGCCATTTTATGCGAACTCCTTTGTCTTTCCAATCCTCGCTGATATCGCTTTATTTTCACAAACAACCTTTTTTTACACTCACACGAAATTTCTAATATGAGAAAAGTATTTCATAAATATAATTAGCTTTTTTATAAAAAACTAATTTAAAAAACTTTTTATAAACATATAAAAAACTGTCTCCAGTTTGATAACACATTATGAATATATCGAAATAAATAAAAATATACCTTTGATATAACTATTGCAAAAACAGTACTCATTCAAACGTATTCACGCCAAACAATAAATTTTGTAAACATTCATGAAATAAAAATGGAAACTTGGTACCGCGCAACTAGAAATAACGTTTCTTGGAGCAATAAATTAAATTTATATTCACACATTTTTTGTTGGAATTGCGGTAACGAGCAATTGTAGTCGCTGAAAACGCAACGTACGATCATGCGAGAATATACAAAGCAGGCTGAGTCGTTAAGCTCGGCCATTCAACGAAAGAATGGCGTCAAAATTATTTGAATAAAAACACTTGTAATATATGCTGAATTAGAGGTATCATAGAGAATGATGAAAGTTATTGTAATTTACGTTTTCTTATTTATAAATCATATATTTTTTTTTTAATTTGAACTACACTGAAAAAAAAATCTGGTTGGCTTAAACGAATGTTTGCTCGTTATTTGACCGACTGAAGAAATGGTTCATTTATATAAATTTTTAGTTCCGTGAACAAACTGTTTTTGACTCTTAAATGTTTTTGGTTCTGATGAACCAATTAAGTCAGCAGAAGATTGTCGATTTAACCAAAGTTTGGTGAAGTTTAATGAAATTCGTTGGTCTGTACTAACAATTTAGTTGAGGGAATCAAAAACCAACTTTGTAAACATTTTGACCATTCTGTAGAATAAAGGAATTTTGAAAAAAGAAGATCTTTTCAAAGACTGTGTATCAAGTACTAATAAATATAATCCATCAATCTTGTTTTTTGATGCTTTCAGTTTATTTTTGAACTTCAAAAAACAAAACTAATTCGTAAATTTTAGCAAAAACGTCCATGTGATAATTTTTAAAGATAATTTCTCGATTTCCGCGTAAAATTCGAGTCGCCATTTATCTAGTTGCACGGCAAAGCTATTTCCTTTTGCTCGAGATTTTGCGTCCCGGAGTCACTGTAGTTTCCATCCCCTGCGATCTCGTTTATATGACCTCGCCGATGTATATGGTTGTTCCAGCGCCGGGTATAGGTGTGTGGCAGCGAATAAACGAGATTTACGCGCCGTGCACTCCGCACATACAATTATCGTTATAATCGTATTTTTCCGAAAGCTCGAGTCGTTGGGCGCCGGCAAGTTTCCTTCTGGGGTTTCGCCGAAAACAATGAATCACTTCCTACAATGGATGCAATATTTTTCGCGAAAACAGTAGTATTTACTTTCAGAGAGAAACCGTATAGTGAAAACGTGATAAACATTGATTCACTGAGAAAAGATGTTTTTCTAAAAATTATATTTAGCTACAAAAGTAGTGTTTTAGCTTGAGGTTGAATAAGTATATGAAATTTTAATTGCCTAAAAATGATACTTTGCGAAACATCTTCTGGAAATTTTTAATTTTACTTAAAAAACTATATTTAATATAGAATACTGCAGTCAACGCAAGTCGCGTTGATGAATATCCGACTATTTCCGACTATTTCTATTTTATAATCTTTTTCTGAAATACTTGAGTCTCTTTGCGTCATTTTTTTAATATTTGTATACATATACAATATGTAGAAGAGTACTTACGTATTCAGAGACTGAGTATACTCTGGAAACAAAAACGATAATAGATATACTACAATTTTTTTTAGTAGAGCTTTTTTCATTGACTGCAGTTTTGAATATTCGAGTATTCACAGTAAAGTCTCCATTAATTTCTTTTTTGTATACTTCGGTCTTCTTGATCTTCGAACTCCGATATACTTAAATCACTTCGCCTTACTTTTTTGAATAGCTCGTTGTTACATATCCAGTATATCAAAGAATATTTATTCAGAGACTCAGTACACTCCAGTAACCAAAACAGTACTCGACTTTTTCTCCAGACATTCCACACAGTCCCTGGGAGTCTAACTCCCCCTCACCCCTAACCCCTGAAATCCGCGTCTTCACCATGCCAACATCCAAAGTTCCCTCGAAATCGTATTCGGCGAGCATGCCCGGACTCGTTAGCTAGATCTTATTAGCTGCAACGTCCCGGCACGATAGACGATAACGAGCGTCTCCGCGGCGTAACGACCACGCTGAGCCATACGTTGCCAAGTTTTGATCTAGAATAGGAGAAAACGCTTCCCGCCGCTATGATCCCGGCATACAATATAAAATGCAATAAGGTGGTCCCGGGGGCGAAAAAAGGGGGAAAACGCTAATGCTATACATACATCCGGTGGATAGGTCGGCGGGGGTGTGTGGGGGTTGGGGGGTCGGCCTTGCGCCGGAAGACTCGTATTTGAGGGGGCTTCGCCCCGGGGTCGGGGCGGGCTCAGGTTTTCTCGAGGGTGGGTTGAAATGGAAGCGAGAGAGAGGGCTCCGGAGATTGATAACGCAATTCCAAGACGGCCATTACCCCCGACCACCCTGGGCAAACTCCACTCGAGCTTCTATCTTCCGCTTCTCTTTTTTCCCGCTCCCCAACCCCAGCTTCCAGAAACGGAGTTTTAGAAATGTTAAGTCCATAAATGCCAGGCCGTTCCTCGGAGGAAAAGGAAAAACGAAGGAATGGGATGATGAAGAGATTCGGGGAGAGGTAGAGGGTTGGGAGGTGTAATTAAGAGGTATTGAAAAGAAAGGGGTGAAATGGGGAGGACTGTGAATTGAATATTGTTGATTCAGGGAGTGGAAGTGGTAAGGGGTGAGTCTGGGTATAGCAAAGATGAGTAGTGTTGTAGTTCAAAATTTGAAGGGTGTTGTAATAATTGATGTGGCTTATACATGTTCGAATAGTTAAGGAAACAACATATTTTTATATTTATTTCCGTGATTTATGAGGTCTATTTTTCCATCTATATGATTATTTATTTTTTTTTCCAATTTTTGTCATTAGGTTAATATTATTATTAAGCGCAATCTTTTCGACACTCGCAGTCAATAAAATTTCTCTAAATAATTATAACAGTGACGTTTTAGCTACTTTTGAGCCCTTTAAAAAAGTGTTTATTATGAGAAAGAAATTTGTCGAAATACTTAAAATGTTGTTACACTATATTTTTGAAACATGCTGTCTATTGAAGACAATGATTATCGTAACTCGTCAACGATTTTGACAATATTGACAACAAAGTGGAACGAAAAATAGACATCATGTTTAAAAAATACGTTGTTTCAAATTTTTTGAGAACTTTGACAAATTTAACAGGGCTCTTTTATTACTCAGACGTCTTGAAAAGGGCTGAAAATTAGCCGAAATTCACAGAAAATAAATTGACTAGGATTACCGATATGATTTCATTTTATACTCATTTTAATTCTTGATATTTTCTTGAACTATATATCAAATTTTTTACCAACGTATAAAATATACACACATTTATTCGTTTTATTCATTTTCATTTATTCATGGGAACAAATTTTTTTTTTATTCATATAGATCCAATTTCAAGACCTATAGATTCTTGTTATTTACAGTAAATTTTGAAAGTTAGAATCTAACACGTGGAACCATGTAATGAAGAAACATTGATTTTATAATGTTGAAATTGTTAATAAAAAAAAAAATCTTTTTTAAATACTATAACAATACAGTAAAGTATAATTTTTTTTAAAGTGTGATTATAAATGGGTCTCTATTTTTTAATATGAATATTCGAAATTCGAGAAATATTTTTAAATAACGAGTCATCTTTTTCAGATAGATAGAAACCAGTGGAATTTAGATATTTTTTATCAGCTCAAGTATCACTTTAAATCTACAGTAGGTTGAGAAACATAATAAACGGTAAAATGTAAGTGATTGTGAATAACTGTACATAGTTCGAAAAATTCATGGAATTCGAGATAATTATTAAAAATTTGTATATTGCTTCGGTTACTATTTTTTTCCGAAAAGGTACGGTAATTTTTATTGTTTATGGAATAAACATCGAAAAAATTCAAGAATAATGAAAATCAATAATGTTCTTGATGAATCAGACTTGTTTTTGAAGAATTAAAGAATTTTAATATAATTCACAATACACTTGAAGTTTTTGAAATTATTTTGAAAAATCTTAAAGCTTCAACAGTTCTAAGAAGCGAAAATCATTGAATCTACATAATTAAAATTTATGAAATGTCGTTGAATGTAACCGAATTTCTTATATTGTATTTATCAACTTATTTCCTGAAAATGTAAGTAACATACATTAAATTTTTATAGAAATTCTAAGAACATGAAAAGGAGCAAAAAATTGTTAAAAATTAAATGGCTCAGCATAAGGTAGGTAATGTCTCAAATAATTTAAGTTATAAATTGAGTGATAATAAAAATGTCAACGATTTTCGATAAGTCTACGAATTTTAAAAAATTCGTAATATTTCCGAAATGTTAATAATATTACAAATTGTGTTTTTTTTTTTAATGCATCTCGGTGAAATCCACAATGCTGTTTTCCTTTTATTGAAATCAATCTGAAAAACTTGAAAAGTATCTACAAAATGCGGAATTTTTTAAAAGTCTTCCAAATTATCAATAAAAATGAGAAATTACCGAATTTCTGTTATATGTTTGGTAAATTGTTAATTTGTAATAATCGAAATACCTTGAAAATTCTATGAATTATCGATTAACTTTAAAATTATTAAAAAGATTTGTTGAATTTTGGAATACTTTCCTATATTTTGCAGATTGCAAAAAATTTTGGAAAAACCGTTAAACTACAGAAACTACAAAATAGTTTTGGAATGTCAAAGTTAAAACTTTCTAAAATTTAGTTTTGATATTTCAGCGTATCAAGATCAAGTTACTTACGAGGTTTGTTCAAAAAGTATCGCGAATTTTGAATTTTCGCGGGCTGCGTATGTTCGATTTTTGATCTTTTGGTGGCGTTATGTTGGTACTCATGA
>JAPYZL010018380.1:0-19597 GCA_030522825.1 Platygaster orseoliae
GAACACCTATGATTCGAAGAATAGATTGTTCACATGTTACATATTTTTACGGCGTGCTTTTTGGATGGAGAATTCATTTATTATTTCAGTAGTGTCTAACAAGTGCAAAACATCCCCTTATACATTTAACAACGCCAATGAATTCAAGCGAGTCTGTCCCATTGTTGCTCTTAAATAATTTTTAATGCGCTTCAGGCAAGAAAAAGATCTTTCACCACTGCAGTTTGTGACAGCCATGCAGAAAAACATTCTATATGCAATATCGACATTAGGAAATACAACGTGAAGTTCATTTGCTTTGAAATATTCGAATGTTCCCATTGGTGTAAGCTGCTCCAAATTTCGATTAGCTGAGTATAGATAAGCTTTGGATGAGTGCAACTGCGATTGATGTTTCCAAATCTTGCTCGAATGCTTCTTGTAAAATTTTTGCTTTTTCGCAAATATTTGCATTATCCAAATTCTCGAATTCAATGACTACAAAGAATTTTTCAAGAATTTTTTCATACTTTTTGCATGTTTGTTAACAGCTTGATTTCAAATTTTTCCGCCCCTAAAAATTTGCCATTTTCATGGTGTAGACAACAACTTATTTGTGGTTAGTGCAACAACATTAAAAGTTAGTGCAATTTATGTAAAGCTTGTAGTAACTTTTAATGTGGTTGCACCAACCACAAGTGAGGTTGTCTGCACCATGAAAATAATTGGGGCAAATGTTACTATTTATGATGTTGTGACAACCATATTGTTTTTTCCGTGCTGTTTTTACATCTTCACTTCTGCTAAATTTCGAAATGAGTGAAATATTTAATAAAAACGTTATTAAAATCATACTTTTTTCATATAACCCGACGGGGTTTTGCTGGCGGTAGTTAAACATCGGGAGCCAAAATTGAGCGACACGATGGGATCGATCGGTATTTATAAATTACCGCGCGTAGCCTCGAGAGCGCGGTTTCAAGGCGCGCAACAGGTTCGAGTTCAGAAAACTCGCCCTTTGAATAATAATTTATTCGGCGCGTTTCGTGTCGTGGATAGCTTCGATACGGATGAGATTTTCGAATAAAAAACCACGATTTTAGTGGACCGAGAAGTGCGCGCGTACGGGACTTGACCGTCAAAGTCAAGGGTCGCGTTTTCAACTTGTTCCCTCACAACATCTCATCTGAAACGAGGGCCGCGCGATACGGGCGCAGGCGCCAATACCCATAATTATGTCGTTCAATACCGTTCGAAAATCGCCAGTTCACCAATTCAACCTGTGAAAGGTTACGCACGAGTACAGCCTAATCGAGATTCGTTCTAATTTTTCGTCCTGATTTTACTCCACACTCAGAGAAATTATGTTCATTGAGTTTACAACGTTGAAAAATCACACGAGAATTTTTTTTATTTAATTCAAAAGGAAAATATTCTATTTCAATAAGTATAAAACTCGTAAAATGAGGGAAAAACAAGCATTCTAATTGTACTCCAACTGTACTCGAACTTGCAAAAAAAATAATTTATGTAACTCTGGTAGAGAAAAAAAACCACGGTACAATTCTCGCCATAGACAAAAAAAACTTGATGTTTTCAATGACTATTCATACTGTGAGAATATTGGAACACAAATGTTCGTGTTTTCTGGACCGAATAGATATTTATCTCATTCACTAAAATAGCTCTTTCATAATAGCATGTTATTCTACTGAATGAGCGCGTGATACATCGAGTTATACTATTGATAAGCTGGAATGTGATATTTATTTGATGTAATCATAGGGGAACGGAATCACGTACATTTGCATGATATCATTCATGAATGAATTTATAAACTGGATTGTTGAAACGATAGAAATGATGGAAATATGTATAATAATTTATAGAATCTTTAGTATCAAACATACACAAAGTTGTTATTATTTTATCAATCCAATAATAATCCATCACGTGTGGATTATAATTCGATAAGCGAATTTCCAGTCTCTTTGTTGGATAATTTTTGATTGATGTGATTATAGTATCAAACACAGACTGATTATCGATTCTATCAAATTTATATTGCGTTTGTGTAATGTCATTATTACCACGGACATGTTCGAAGGTTGTTGAATATTTCGCTTAAATCTGGAAAAATTCTCAGAAATCCGATAAAGTTATGAAATTTTGAAGTGATGCAAAGAACTTGAATTTTTTTGAAACGAAGTTAATTAAAAAAGAAGATAAATTATAATTTGTTAAAATTAAAATAATTAACATAATAAAATCAGTTGTTTCAAGTCGTGCTGGGAAGTTTTTAAATTATTTAATCAATAATTTCATCGTAAGAATTTAAAGAGGATTCATAATTTATTGTAAAAAACGTAAATATTATGTGAAAAATGGTAAAATCTAGAACGATTGAAATTAATGATAAAATAATCAAATGGCAAGAAATAAATTAACATCCACAGTTTAGTAATTTATTTCAAAATTCAGATTTCAACAAAACGAATAATAAATTTGATCAAGAAATCATTAAAAAAGGCAAAGGTAAACTGAAAAAAACTGAATCAGCAAGATTTTGCAAAGCAGATTTTTTTCAGGTTTTAAATTTAAAATAATTGCCTATTTATACGACACAGAGTTGATTTTTTTACATTTTTACTGACTTAAGATTTAACGAATTTTGTGATGATGAATTAAAAAATTACTTAAAATCTCAAAAATAATGTTGTTTTGTGAAAAAATTTCATATTATAGGAAACGATGAGAAATTTTAATGTAAAGGAAAATTTTTATAAAAATCTTAAATTTTCTGCTACTCTGTAAACAACAATAAGAATTAATTTAAAAATTATAAAACATTCAAGAACCTTATTTTACAAACAGAATTAAAGATAAATTAAATAAACTTACATATTAAAAAATAATTTTTTTATTACACAATTATAAACAATAATAATTATACAATCCATTATACTTACATAAAAAATTTTTTTTATGTAAGTTTATTTGATTTATCATTAATTCTGTTTGTAAAATTAAGTTGTTAAGAGTTTATGATTTTTTTAAGGATCCTGAAAGACCTAATTGTAATCAAAATATCTATTAAATAAATTTTGAAAGTTGACTTCGAGTGATAATTGTTCGATTTGTTTTCCTAATGAATATTTTTATTTTGTTGTATTAAAAACATGGAATCATGAAATTTTAAAACTCATTAAAAATTGGATTCCAAAGATCGTTGAATTGATAAATGTTTAAATAAAGTGAGTGTTGAGATGATGAATTAAAAAATTACTTAAACTCTCAAAAATAATGTTGTTTCGTGAAAAAATTTTATGTTTTTGGAAATGATTAGAAATTTTATTGCAAAGGAAAACTTTCATACAAATTTTTATTCTTCCAATACTCCGTAAACAACAATCAAAATTAATTCAAAATTCTAAAACATTCAACAACTTTATTTTACAAACATAATTAAAGATAAATTAAATAAACTTACATATTAAAAAAGTATTTTTGTTTATTATACAATGATTAACAGTAATATAATTATACAATTCATTATACTTACATAAACAAAAATTTTTTAATGTAAGTTTATTTAATTTATTATTAATTCTGTTTCTAAAAGTAGGTTGTTAAGGTTTTATAATTTTTTTAAGGATCCTGAGAGACCTAATTGTAGTCGAAATATCGATGAAATAAAGTTTGAAAGTTGGCTTCGAGTGATAATTGTTCGATTTGTTTTCCTAATGAATATTTTTATTTTGTTGAATTAGAAGCATGGAATTGTAATATTTTATAACCCATTAAAAATTTAATTTTATATATATTTATGTATATATTATTAACTTTATTATCATACAATTATATTCACACAGATTTCAAGTACTGTATAATATTATTGAATTTTTATATTTCATGTTTTTACAGAATTTTGTAGTTTTTTTCGATATTTTCATAGATTTATAGTATTTTTTGAAATCACTGTATAGATGTTTAGAATTCAATATTATAGTATTGAAAATTTCAACGATTTAGAGTATTTTAACGACGTTTTACAAAACATAATACATTATACAGATTTAAGGAAATTTTTTATTTTTTCAGTATTTATACAATTTAAAGAATTTTCTGGTATGTGAATAGATTTCTATATAGATATCAAGAATTGTATGCTCTAGAAATCATAGTTTTATAAATTTTCGAGAAAAATAACTTTCTATAGTTCTTAATTATAAAAAGACTTTTTAGTATTTCTAACATTCTTTTAGTATTTATGAAACTTTTTCGGCATTTCAATAGATTTATAGCATTTTTGTAGATGGTATACGGATTTCTAGAATTTCATGATCTAGAATTCAAATTTCGATCGATTTTCAGTCATTCTAAAATTTGTGGAAATATCGCATTTATAATTTTCCTGAAGTTCTAAACGTTTAAAAATAAATAAAAACAACAAAAAATGTGTCCATCATCTCTTATAGTTGAAAAAATGAATATTTATTAATATTTTATAAATATAGAATAGTTAAATCAAGTGAGTGTTGAGAAATTATTATTAAAATTTACTTTACTACTTTGTTAGACATTGTGTATAATGACGAATATCGGCGCCCGGTGCGACACAGTAATAATGAAAAGTGTGACGCGTTCGCGACCCTTTCGAAGCGCGCAATTTATGCACGACAATGCGTTCGCGAAGTGTGTCAGAATCGTCAACCGGGTAAAGAATAAAAAAACGGCCGAGCGAGCTGCTGTTCTTAACGAGAACGGAAGCGTTTGAAAGTTTTATTAATCGATAAGTTCCATCCTTGGCGACGCGTCGCTGTCGTCTATGTATTATTGTTTTCACGTCAAGCCAATGGAAAAAAAAACACTTTCTCCCTGATTTAGGATATTTACTTTTTTTTACTCTGCTCACCTAAAAATACCTCTACAAATAATCATCTAATTCGCGTGATTGACATCTTATTTGAAAGCTCGTTCAATTTCTCATCTATTTTTACTTTTTTTTTTCTTGTGCTGTTTCAATTTCGTTACTCGTTTCGTATTTAAGTAAGTTTATTAAAAATTTGATAGACACATTTGAAACTACACAGGGAGAAATTTTGAATTATAAATGCTAACCGTTTTTTGCTAACATGATTTTTATACTATTGAATATTGAAATTATCCGCCATCGTTTTTTCAAAAGCATTCTTGCTTTATTTAATTTTTTAATATGAATCACTTCGCAGTGATCTCTGATTTGCGTGGTGCAAATTGCGTAGTGCGTAAGCAGTAACTTATTGCCAAAAGTAAGCGTATGTTACATACATGCGCTATATATGTGACGCACCACGAAGAAAGGGACCTAAGAGGCATCTGACATAAGAGCTATTATCTGCTTCTTTTCAATAAGAAAATAACTCTAACATAAAATGCCTCTTAAGTCCCTTTCGTCGAAGCGCGTCACATACATATATGTTCATAAATATTATTCGTATACAGACGCATGTATTCGTGGACAAGTAAATCAAGACCAAGTTTTCTTTAAGAAAATAGTTACATCACATAATGCGATTTAACCATATTATTTCCAATGATAGTGAATTATTCATTCCTCAGATTGTTTATAAAACTCGAAGGGTGGCTGTTCTACATTTGGTATGTATCTGACATTTGCTGTAGAGCTCATTTTCCTATGAAAAATGATAATAAAATAAACCTTATGAGAAATGTCTGTTACCTACGTAGAACCGCTTATTTAAACTTACATTTCGTTACAAATTTCATCATGAGAAAACTCTTCATCGAAACTAGAAACGAAGTTTACAACGTTTCGAAAGTCACTCGAATGCATTAATCGTTTTATTCAACGTGGGTTAATTGAATTGTTGGACAAAGTCGAACGAATCGATTCACCAATAATTCAGTCGACGAAGGTAACCGATTATAATTGCCAAGCAGAATCAATTACGTGAGACGTTTCGAGAAATGAAGAAAAAAAAAACAATGTTTCCGTTTATCGGCCATAAATCGTGAACGCAAATAAAGGTGCCGCATTAGCGATTAGTGAAATATTTTCTGCGGCCATTTTTGCGGGAAAAATGTAGCCACATCACGAAACAAAAGCGCTGCAGAGCCGAGAAAATCTTGGGCGTATACGCGATAAAGGTGCGATAAAAATTTTGCTCTCCTCACGAAATCGGATAACGAGCACGCGAGCGAGAAATCGTCACTTCCGAGGATTTTTTTGTAGTACGTGATCCGGGTCACGGTTATCGGAGGTACGCTGAGGAATTTTTCGTCGCCAAAAATAGATCCGCTGGAATAATTGGCACGAAGCGAAGAAAAGAGATGGTGATTCGGGAAATTCGGGAAATTGAAAGGGTTTATGCTGGTGATTGGAGAAGTTGAGGAATTTCAATTGGACGTGGGGAATTTTAATCAGATTTGAGTTAAGATTTTCAGAATTTGAAGAGACAATTCATTATTAGCGATTTGTAATTAGTTTATGAAATTAACTTGTTTATCATTTTTATGGCTGATGTTTTAATTTAATTGAAATATTTTTGAAAAAATAAAGGTTGAGGATTTGTGCATTTTGAAGTTGTTGAAATAATTACAATTTACGAATAGTGTGAAATTGTTGCCTCAGAATTTTCTGAATAGCTTATTATCATGAAATTTTAAACTAGTCTTTACATTTTAATTGAGAATCATTTTTATGACTATTGTTTCAATTTTATCATCCGAAGATCTGAAATATTTTAAAAAACAAAATTTTGAGGATTTGTGCATTTCGAAGTTCTCGAAATTAATACAATTTTTGAGTAGTGTGGAACTTTTGTCTCGAAATTTTCTGAATATTCATTATTCAAAAATTTAAAATATTTTTGAAAAAAAGTTTTTGAGGATTTGTGCATTCTGAAGTTTCTGAAATAAATACAATTTACGAATAGTAAGGAATTTTTTCCTCAGAATCTTCTGAATAGTTTATTATTTTGAAATTTTGAATTAGTCAATGAATTTCAATCGACAATCATTTTTATGACTGTTGTTTCAATTTTATCTCGCGAAGGTTTAAAATACCTTTAAACAATTTTTTTTAGGATTTATGCATTTTAAAGTTTTGAAAATGAATATGATTAACAAATTATTAGGAATTTCGAAACCGGCATTTTTCGATTTTGCCTCAGAATCTTCCAAATCGTTTATTTTGTTACCTAAGCTTTGAAAATAATAGAAAAAAATGAAAGGTTTTTGAAATGTAGAAATTTTGAGGCAAATTTTTCGGTTTAGTGATTTTTAAAATTTATCTTAGATTCTTATGGATATTGAATATAATTATGCTAGAACATAGAAAAATAAAACGATTTTTTTAAGCAAACGTTTAGTTCGAATATATCCCTGAGTATGAGAAATTCGAATTTATTTAAATTATGTTATTTACCATCTTAAGGTTATAAACAGGAAAAAAATTGAATAAAATTTAAATACTACAGTATCATGTAATGTTATTAACAAAAATTTTTTAAAATAACATTGAATGAATATGAATATCTTCCATATAAAAAAAATTTAAACAGTATCATTGGAATACAGTGAACTGTAAAATAATAAATAGTAAACAATATAATCCATCACAAGTTTAAAAAAAAAACGATTCCATAAATTTTGTCAGTCGCCTTAAAAATTTCAGATAAATTCAAAAAATAATTAGAAGAAATTGAATAAAATTTAAACGTCATAGTATCATGTAATGTTATTTACGAAAATTTGTCAAATTAACACTGAATGAATATGAATATCTTCCATCTTCCATGTAAAAAAAAAATGTAAACAGTATCATTGTAATATAGAGAACAGTAAAATAATAAATAGTAAACAATATAATTCATCACAAGTGTAAAAACAGAACGATTCCAGAAATTTTGTCAATCGCCTCGAAAATTTCAGATACATTCAACGTCTTTACCAGATTTTTTAGATTTGCAAGCAAACTGTTAAAAATGTTTGTCTTAAATTTAAGAAAAGCTGTATAACGCCCATTACACATACCCTGTATTAATAATGCATTAAAAGTATATAAAATATATATATATATACTTATATAACTTTAATATACGAGTGTCTTAAATTTAATACATCATGTGCGTTTGAAATTGTACATGAAATCAACACATATTTATATAAAATTGTGACATCAATTGAATTCATAATTGTGAATTGAATTTAATACATTGATGTATAAGAATCATATAAAAATATTTGAATTAAATTTGCTTTTACATTCATTTCATGCATGTAACTGAGACTGAATTTTTTGTTAGATACTGGTTGCATCAAGTCTAAGACAAATTTTAAATGCTATGTGTGAAAAATGTATAAAAATCAAGTAGGTGCCTTGAGGTAATACACATTTAATAGATGTGTTTCATTCATGTCACAGTGTCTAAAAATGTCTAGATAGTGTCTAAAATTGTCTAAGTACTATCTAAGAATGTCTAAACAGTGTCTACAAATGTCCAAGTAGTGTCTAAAAATGTCCGAATCGTCTAAAAATGTATAAATAGTGTCTCAAAAGTTTAAAAATGTCTAAATAGTATCTAGAATGTCTGAAATTGTCTGAAAAATGTCTATGAATATCTAAAGAGTGTCTAAAATTGTTTGAAAGTGTCTTAAATGTCTAAATAATGTCTAAAATTGTCTGTAGTGTCTAAAAGTGTGTCTAGTAAGTGTCTAAAATGTCTAAAAAGTGTCTTTTGCACTTGGGTTAGGTTATCTTAATAGATGTATTCATGTTTCAAATATCTACACTCAGAGAAGAAATGTTAACTATTAAAATATGTATATTTGGTTATGGCGAAATAGATATATATTTGCCCCAAACGTATGACACTTTTAAATAAATATATTTTTTTGACAGTTACCAAATTATATTTGATCAAAACTGTTATACGTTTGGGGCAAATATATATCTATTTCGCCATATCCAAATATACATATTTTAATATTAAATATTTCTTCTCTCAGTGTAGTTTATAAAATGTCAGGTACATTTTAATACATCAATTATGGAAAGTGCATTAAACTCAAATAGCTGTCTTTAAATTATACATTTTTCAAACATGTTTACCTAATGTACGTTTTAAATAGCTGGCTTTTGAAATATCAAGTACATTTTAATACATTTTGAATAGAAAGTGTATGAAATTCAAGAAAATTTTTAACAGTGCACCCTGTTGCACCCTTATCGACGTTCGCCAAACCACCATATTGTCGGGTGCGTTCAAGGCGCGTCATTTAAAGCGCCGAGGGAAAATAAATCAATCGACAAGCGCTAAATCCTCGCCCTCTCCCAATCAATTACATTGTCGATTCGCCGTTGATCGACTCCAAGAGTTACTCGATTCCGCGACGGATAATTATGACCGTGCGGGATCAATATAACGACTTTAAAGTCAAGGCTCCCGCCATTAACACCCGGATAAATTGTATTAAAAAAAATAACAATAACAAAAGGAACGAATTCAACTCGCGTGATTCAATTTCCATTTATACGTCCCGAACGAATTCGTTTGATCGGCGCGATTGTCGATTAAAATGCTGTTGGGTCGGAGAGAAAAATAACCGAGAAACATTTTCTCGAATTTTCCTGGTTTTTGGGGATTGTTTTATTTGGGGGTAAGAATTCCTATCAAAAAAACTCTGAAAAATATGCATATGGAATTCTTCTAAAAATGTTTAAGAAAAGAAAACATTATTTTAATGTTGAATGTTGTCTCTGTAATATTAAGAATATCCTAATTAAAAAAAAAAAAAAAAAAATCCAATCTCGTATCCGAACCAGGATTTCTCGGTTTCACATCCAGAGCTTGACCAACTAAGCTACTTGGTGTAGTTGCCAGAAAATTCAGAATAAAATCGATTTTTCCGTGGTTCAAATCCTTATTTCACTCAAAGCCAAGTTTGAAGTGCATTATTGATATAAAATAAGTTATTTCAAATAAAAAAACTGCCAATGAATCACTTTTGGAAAATCAGGAAACCCCCTCAAGGCTGATTACACAATACACGCTCATTCCATTCAAAGCGGTTTGTTATTGTTCCCTTATCTCCATCTTTATCATCTACTATCCCGTCTGTATTTAAAATGTCTTGAGAAAAGAAAACAGTTCAGAAAAAATTCACAACAATAGCTTTGTACGAAGCAAAATAAACGAGTCGATTATTTTGCGCTATTAGTGCGTTGTTACGTGCCAGAGATAAGTTTACGTTCAAACGCTACTGATTGTTTCAAGTTTAAACTGAAACGTTTTCAGAACATGCAATTACGAAAAAACGTCTTTTCAATACACGAGAATTCGAGTTGATCAAAAAACTGTTTCTGAACTCAAAAAAATGCAAGAATGTAACAGGTAGACAACCATAGCAGCTTCATACTGGCAATTCTAAATTCTAAATTTTCCTACTGCAAAAACTTATTCCGAAAATTGCAGTTTTCCTTGGCTATCGAGTCCGGGGCAACGTTGGACAACAAACACTCGCGGTGTGCAATCGAAATTTTCCCTGTATGGTTTCGTTGCTGCGGGCGAAGCCCCCAAAGTGCGAGAAAAAAAGCCGCGCGGATTTCAACGGGTAGAATCGACTGTTTTCCATCGAGCCCGACGTTGATGCTTTCATATAAAAACAAACGTCTGTTTTCAGTATTTAAGTCGCGACGTGGAAATGCTTACATAAAACTATCGGTCTTCGTTTCATTCGCTAAACGCGCATCTTGCGACATTTTTGTTCGCGTCTTGACAGATGCTTTTTCAAGATGACGTAATGTTTTTAAGACAGGTGCGCCAGGACGAAATTTCGCACTGGAAAAGAAATAAATAATTTTCCAATTCGAAACCTCGAATTGGAACGCTTCGCGATTTTGGATCTGAACAGTCATAATGAAAATGTCGAATCGTTTCAAAGACCGAGCCTTAACCCAAAACACGCGAGTGCGAGCGTTGATTTTCCCCCGCGGTGACGCAATCGATAAACACGCGATGTTCGCTCCACGTTATTTCCTCGTTTGCGAGAGCGAGAAAGGAAATAATGAAGAGAAAAAAACAATAAAAAAAAAAAAAAAACATAACACGAGGCATGTGGCGAAATTTTCTCACGGAATTTCGAAGAATTCGGGGCGATTAAAGATGTGTTGCACGAATGATGTTGGAAAGTAAGTATACCGAGTGTGTAATTGCCGGAGATAATTGTATGATGCACATTCAGTTGCAAGTGTTCGATTCCATTTTCGTAGCAATGCCAAAGTCTTTGGACATCAATTTGTATGAGAGTTTAATGCCCAATTTTCATTTTAACTATTTCAAAAACACTTTTAATTACTCGTTAATTATACACTGAGAGAAACTTTTATTTACAATTTTCAATATTCAATCTTTTCAGTTTTTTAAGACGACTCGGAAGACATTCTCTATTCATCCTTCTTCCTCTCATTTACTTTCCATTCTATGCATCTCTCTCGCACTGCAGTAGCTTCCGAGTCGTCTTAAGATTGAAGGATGCTTCCATATTTATGAGAATACATTCTTAAGATGACTCGGAAGCTACTGTAGTAGGAGAGAGATGCATAGAGTGGAAAGTAAATGAGAGGAACAAGGACAAAAAGAGAAAGTCTTCCGAGTCGTCCTAATAAATCTGAAGAATTTGATGGTTTACGATCAAAATTTTATATGTTTTGAGTATTTTCATAAATTTATGATTAGATTATAAAAAAACTAAGAACATATAAAATTTTCAATCGCTAACCATCGAATTCTATAAAAAAACATTTTTTATTATATTTTTTCCATAAAAAAATTCTTAATCTCATATTTGTATCCAAACGTGAGACTTGTCAACTACAAACGAATCTCATTTGACAGAAAAAACAGTTTCTCCCAGTGCAAATCCATGCTAATCACTCTTCTACTAAGAAAAAAAAACCGAGCAAGGGCTGGAAAACCTATCCCCGAGTTTTCCCGAGGTCTGCTCCGAAAATAGCGCTCACTCGAGCGCGAACGTGTTACCCAACAAGGACGGCGAGTGCCATCATCGAGAAGTGGCTTTTGTTGGCTTTATATTATAACCCGTACGTATAGAGAGAGGATGGCTGTGAAAAAGGAGAGAAAAAGATAGGGTGAGAGAGAGAGGGAGGGGGAAAAAGGGGGGAGGGAGTCGCAAAGCTTCAATTTTTGTAATAACGCCGGAAGTGAGTGCTGGCGCACCGCGAGGAATGCGGCGGGAATCCGAGCGATGGAAGTGGCGAGCGATGTAGGGGCGCTTCGCGGGGCGCCCCGGCCCTTTTGCCCCGAGACAATGGTCCCCTTCCTCCGGGTGCTCTTAATTTCACCAAGCATTCCGCTCGCGCGAGCACCGACGGATCGTTTCGATTAATCTACTCGTACCGCTTGCCTTGAGTTAGATTTTCTCGAATTCAATAGATTTTCAGGATTTTAAGATATACAGGGTGTCCCAAATACTCATATACAAAAAAAAATTAACAGATTCCTTGCAAAAATTAAAGATTTTTTATGCTTTGCCATTTTCCGAAAAACTTAAAATTAGAAAAGATATTCGAGTTTTACACTTAAGGGGATAGTCAGGTTTAAATGACCTTTTTTTAACAACTTAATTATTAACAAATCAATTCATAATTTGTTTATTTATAAATATTTTTTCATAATTGAGGTTCATGCTATAGCCATTTATGTGCTCTTTAAGAAAAATTTTGGTCTTTGTGTTTCAGATGACTCAAAGTTGAAAAATCATGGCGACCGTTCTTCAACATGGCGTTATCGTATCGCACATAAATTGTCCAAATATTGATAAAAAATAAAAATTTTTTTTTGCTAGTTAATAACATGCCTCACAACATATTAAAAAGTTGTACATTTTAAATAAAAACAAATAACAAAAACAAGTTGTTAAAAAAAAGGTCATTTAAACCTGACTACCCCCTCAACCAATACGCTTCTATGAGGAGTGGGGATTGAAACAACGGACCAAAATTTACCAGAATTTTCTTCATATTTTTTTGAGTCGAAAAGTCCTTTGCCACTTTACACAAAACTCAAAATCAAAAAAGATATTACAATTTGAAATTTTGACTTTTAACTCCAATAATTTTTTTTTGATTTTGAGTTTTTCAAAAAATGACAAAAGAAAAAAAATATTCAATTTCTGCAAGAAATCTGCCATTTTTTTAATATATGAGTATTTGGGACACCCTGTAGATTTTTCGTATATTCATACTTTTAAGAGTGATTATAAGATTTTGTATCGTTTTAAAGTATTATTATACATTAAAAAATTTTTTTTTCAGAATTTGATTATCTAAAATTCCAAGTTTTGTAAAACGTACGTATGCACGAAGAGAAATTTTTGGTTACGGCAACCATTTATGTAGTAAAATATGAGCCCACCAAAGTTTTGAGTAGTACAACCGAAACTTTAGGTATGATAACCAAATTATTGATAATTGCAATTTCATGATTAGTCATTAAAATTGAGCATCAGTTACTATAACAGAAGCTTTGATTGTAGTACATCCAAAACTTTGGTGGGTCCTTATTTTACTAAATCAATGATTGCTGTAACCAAACCAGTTCTCTCTGGGTAAAATTTATTCAAATTCTTCACAAAACAGTTCTCTCATAGAATTCCAATACTTTTAGTATTTCTTCGGTTTTTTATCATTCAAAATACTTTTTGGTATTTTTATGAATTTCCCTATAAATTCATAGAATTCAATGCTACAGAGTTCAAAGTTTCTTAGATATTCAATCTTTTCGTAAATTCTAATTTTTTTTTTAATCACTGGGTTAAAGGGATTACTTAATTTTTTTTTTTTTGTATTATCCTAGATAAACATTTATAACTATTATTTTTGTGAAACTAGGATTGCATTCATTTTCGAGCTGGCGAATATACGTTTTTTTAGATGATCTAAAATACGTTTTTTTTGATGATCTAAAATTCCAAGTTTTATAGATCGTGCGTATTCGTTCAGATTTTCCAGAAAACAGTTCTTTATAGAATTTTTATAATTTCAGTATTTCTGTCTGAATTCCTAGAATTTGATGCTTCAGTGTTCAAAGTTTTAATTTAATTTCCTTACTTTCTTGAATTTTTAACATGTATATACATTTTTCTAATCTCATACAGATTTTTATTATTGACTATTTTTGGATTCAGAAAAATCTTAATCTGATCTTCTCAAGTGCTTTAATTTCGAGCAAACTCAATGGAAACTTTTCATAATCAGTGTAATTTTTCTGTCAATATATTTTTAATCATTAATTGCTAATTATAATATGTTGAAGGAAATAAATTTATTTTCCCTAATATTCACAAATTTATATTTATACTCCCGATAATCCTAATTATTAAATTATTGGGCTGTTTTAAGAAATACTTCATTTTTCTCATTATTTCGTACTCTTCTATGAATATTTATTTCGGCATTTTCAAAAAACAAAATTTTTGTACATCTCAAAAGCAATCAAAATATCATGACACAAATCTACATCTGTTATTCCAAAAAAGCTCGTACCTTGCACTTTCGCTTCAAAAAAATAAAACACACGTTTTTGCAACGTACACGAAAATCGGAAACGTGAATGCGAAAAAGGAAGAACACGCGCTCCGCGATATTTATACCCGCAAAAAAACTATTTTTACGTTTTTCTTTTACGGTGGATTTTTATTTTCCGGAAGTAATACTTCCTACGCGTATACGCGTTTGAAAGATTCTATGTATAGCCGAGACCGTCGGAATCTCGGCTACACCTAGTGAATTTGCAAGCGAAAAAACTTTAACGGTCAAAAGTAGTTACAAAAAATTTATGAATTGATCATTTCCCCCTCTATGACTCTTTCAGAGTGAGATTCCGAGTTAATAAAATAATAAATTTCAAAATTCCGGAATTTTTGTTCAAAATCTCTTGTCATCACCAGGGATGGGAGCGAATTACATTTTGCTCATTTTCACATCGCAAAAAAACTATCTAAATTCAGTCGCAGAACAGTAAAAATTTTTGGACAAAAATTTTGAACATTATCTACCATAATTTATTATTTATCGATTAAAGACATCAACGATTTTCCTGAAATTACTTTCTATTGTCCAGATTTCAATTTATGTAACCAAAATTTGTGACATCTTGAATTGAAAATTCAAATTTACTAACTTTTGGACTTCAAACTTACGAAAATTTCAAATTTTTCATTTGTGTACTGTCAGAACTTTTTCAGTTTTCACTTTTATCTAGGAATTCGCCAAGTTAAATTTCAGTCACGAGTTTTTATTCAGCAACCTTTCAATGAGAATTTAATCGAGTTTCTTTTCTTTTTTGAGGCTGAGATTTTGCAGCGAATAATCGAATGCGAAAGAACAATGAGATTGAGGAGCTTTTATTAAGTTTGTGATGACAGAACAATAAGATTGAGCAATAGCGCGTGTTCACCAAGAAAGATCAGAAAATTTATATACTCGATTACTCGATACGGTGTGATACCTTGAGAAGAAATTGACAACTTTTAAGAATTCTCCGATGAAAAAAGAATCGAAAAGCCTATCAATTTTAGATTTTTAATGGTTTTTACAATAAATGAAAAGAAAATTAAATAATAATAACTTACTCTAGTGCATTGTGTAATTATTGCTAAAAAAAAGCAATAAAAACTTCCAGAGTAAAAGGTAGAAAGTGGGTGATGAGCTTGAAAAAGACCGGATTTATTTTCTCTCCAATTCAACTAGGAATGAACTTGACGGTTCGAACGACCTCGAAATACGGTGAATTGAACTTTGACTTCTCGGACTAGAATGTTTTACGAGAATAAAGAGTAAACTCAATATTGAAGTTCGAAATTGAAAAGTGGAACTTTAGTAGACTCTAAAAGCACCACATCAGCAAGGCTCATTTTTACGTTCGCTTTTTTGGTTATTCAATTGTAAATTTTAAATAATCACTCGATAGTATGCAAAAAAAAAATTACAATCTCTTTTATGCTTTTAAATCTTAAAAATATTAAAGATGAAATCTGATGAAGTTTATAATTCAAAATTTTCAAAAACCCAAAAATCTTTTTCAACTCATTTCGGTGATAAGTTTTCATAAAATTCAAAAAATAAACTTCGTAATTTTCTCAGACATTTATGATAAACAATGCCGTGAGTAAAGTGTGTAATAATAGTCTGAATAATCTTGATCTAGATAAACGTGTTTTTGATATGTTTACATGTTTGATTTTTATGAATTTTTTATGTGTTTGGCATTTGACAGGTTTTTTTTATGAATAATGAAGTAAGCGTACTTGAGCGAAATCCAGTTTGAAATGAAATTGCACATTCCTGAAAGTCGAAATCAGAGTCTCGTTGCAAGTGGCGAAATTGGAAAAATTTTCGATTTTTTCTGAATGAAAATTTATTAAATTATTATAATATAATATATTTATATAATTATTATTAATTTACTAAATTCGTAATCATGAAATACAGAAATCGATTTATTTCAAGTCGAAAATTTGAGTTTTTCAGTTCAATTTTTTATTAGATAAATATATAAATAAAATCTTTTACAAAAAAAAATTATAAAATATATGTTTAAAAATGCTGTACAAAAATTGAATTTCGAATTCTCTTTTTTTCGTGTTTATATTTCATGATAAAGTTTACTGAATCTAATTTTTTTGGTTTTTAAAATGAAATTTTCCGTATTCTCAAAATTTCTATAAACAAGTATAAAAAAATTGCAATAATTTTTCACAGTGATTCTGGTTTTTTACCTTTATTTTTATAGAAACTTTTTGCAAAGATAATCCATACGATACACCCTAAATAGGGAAATCAAAAAAATTTTGAATTTTCTTTTTCATTTTACGGAATAAAAATTAAGAAATAGTTAAAATAGCTTACAATTATGAATCACAGGAATCGGTTTATTTAAATTCGAAAATTTGAATCTTCAAGTTCAATTTTCTACTATATAATTGAAATAATACCTGTATAAAAATGCTGTACAAAAATTGAATCTCGAATTTTTTTATCCTTAAAACACAATTTTCTATATTCTCTAAATTTCTATAAACAATTATAAAAATTTGCAATAATTTTTCACAGTGAATCTAGTTTTTCCCCTTTATTTTTATAGAAACTTTTTGCAAAGATAATCTGTACGATACATCCTAAATAGAGAAATTAAAAAAATTTTGAATTTTCTTTTTCATTTTCCGGAATAAAAATTAACAAATTGTTAAAATAGTTTACAATTATGAATTACAGGAATCGATTTATTTAAATTCGAAAATTTGAGTCTTCAAATTCAATTTTCTACTGTATAATTAAAATAACACCTGTATAAGAATGTTATATTGAATCTTTCTTTTTTTTTTTTTAATTTATAACTATTTTTAATATTATATATTTTTTTTTTTTTTTGAATAAAAATTGAATCTTTGAATTTTTCTATCGTTAAAAAGCAACTTCTCATATTCTCAAAATTTCCATACACAAGTATGTAAAAATTACAATAATATTTTACAGTGAATCTAGTTCCTTCACCTTTTCTTTAATAGAAACTTTTCGCAAAACTAATCCGTACAATACACCATAAATGAGGAAATTAAAAAATTTGTAATTTTGTATTTCAATTTTCCGGAATAAAAATTCAACAATAATTAAAAGAATTTATAATCATGAAGTATAGGAATCGATATATTTAAATTCGAAAATTTGAGCCTTTAAGTTCAATTTTCTACTATACAAATAAAACAATACCTGTGTAAAAATGATATATAAAAATTGAATCTCAAATTTTTTTTATCCTTAAAACACAATTTTCCATATTCTCAACATTTTCATAAACATGAATATAAAAATTGCAATAATTTTTCAGTGAATCTAGTTCTTTCACCTTTATTTTATAGATTTTTTTTTTAATTTTCCGAAATGATTCAACGATAGTTAAAAGAATGTATAAATCAGAAGTACACGAATCGATTTATTTCAATTTAAAAATTTGATTCTTCAAGTTCAATTTCCTACTATATAATTAAAATATCACCTGTATAATAATGTTGTACAAATATTGAATCTTTATTTTTTTTTAATTTATAATTATTTCTAATATTATAATAATTTTTTTTTTTTTTGAATGAAAATTGAATTTTTGAATTTTTTTATCGTTAAAACGCAACTTTCCATATTCTCAAAATTTCCATACACAAGTATGAAAAAATTACAATAATTGTTTACAGTGAATCTAATTCCTTCATCTTTTTTTTATAGAAACTTTTCGCAAAGATAATCTGTACGATACATCCTATATGAGGAAATTTTTAAAATTGAAAATTTTCTTTTTCACTTTTCCGGAATAAAAATTTAACAATAATTAAAAGAATTTATAATCATGAAGTACTGGAATCGACTTATTTAAATTCGAAAATTTGAGTCTTTAAGGGGGTCTCCTCATGTAAATCGAAAAAAAGGTGGTTTTTTTGGGAATTTTTTTTAATGACAAGGAATTATTATACCTTGTTTATTCAAAAGGTATATTTGAGACAACTATTAAGCAATATTAAAAAAAAAACTTGAAAAATTTCAAAAATGGCGGAGTAATCAGAAGTCTAGTAGAGCCTGTCGCTGATGAATTAGTCCTATTGTGTACACGATAGCGTCCACGATAGCGTCAATTTTCTACTATACAATTAAAATAACATCTGTATAAAAGTGCTGTACAAAAATTGAATCTTAAATTTGTTATATCCTTAAAACACAATTTTCCATACTCCCAAAATTTCCATAAACAAACATCAAAAAACCGCAATAACTTTCCTAAGTAAATATACTTCTTTCATCTCTTTTTCTTCTTTATACGGACTTTTCGCAGAGATAATCCGTACGATACACCCTGAAACAGCAATAATTTCACCGTTGCCAGTGCATTCAATCCTACCTCCGCGAAAAGCCGATCTCGCTTGGCGAAAAATGCGAAAAGTCCGTTGAAGGAAATCGAAGGCCGAAACGTCGAACGGCGCTCAATTAAAAAGGCCGAGTTCTTATCTACCGCAGGTGCCTCGCGGCCTGACGATAACACCGGATCCGCAGCTTCGGCACGTATAGTGGGTATAACGAGCAACGACCTCGCGGAGCGAAGCGAGTCGCTCAGCCCCGCATTGTGCCGATCGCTCGTCGCGCGGAACGTCAAAAATGCCAATAAAGGATCGCGCTCGCGCGCACGTGACCGGATTGAAATTAAGAATCCTTTCCCCGACGAGCGCAACATCGTTTCGCGCGTTCTTGCGAGACGGATTAAAAAAAAAACGAACCAGAAGCGTAACTGCGGTTATTTCATTTCGACATTCTATCTAGTTTTTCTACACTAAAGTTTTTATTTCTAAGTAGCGTCATTTTTGCGCTGTAAAATAAATACAGAGCAAATATTTTTACGTCAAATTATAATTTTTACATAATGAATTTGACGTAAAAAATAGTGTAAAATTGTTTACTCTCTCAGCTCAAATTAGTCAAATTTTTACTATATGAAATAGTAACACGTGTTGTTACTAACAATATAGTCATATTTGGAGATTTGACTATGCA